>JASSUY010021758.1:0-13596 GCA_032466535.1 Forpus xanthops | reverse complement strand
CTTATCTCAACCTGTGGGAGTTGCATTCTTTTGATTCTCCTTCCCATTTCCCCGGGACTGGGGAAGAAAGGGGGGAGGGGTGTGCACAGAACTGTTTGAGGGGCCTCAAACTACGACATGTCTCTAGTAAAGAGTAGGTACATATGTTGAAAATAAGTTAGGCATAAAATTAGACAAAAATAAAAAAGAATACATGAAAGTACTTAAGTTAATGAAAAGCAAGAAAACAGCAGCAGATGAGTTGATTTGCACTCGATAATGAATAACATAATGGACAAAGAATTTAAGGTAAATGAAATGCTTTCTTTGAATTGATGCTAATACTGGAAAATATAAGTTGTCCCCTGCTGCACTTTTTATATTAAGACTTGCACTGTAATTTTACACTGATAACATTTTCTTCAAGGTGCGCTATTTCTTTGAAAGTCATGGACCTCAGACTGAATTCTACTTAGTGCATGTTAAAGGAACAAGATTGGAAGGAAATATTTGATGGATACCCTATAGGAACACTCAGTTGAGTATCACTAGCTAGACAACTTTTTTAAGCCCCTACCCTTTGAGAAGGTAGCAATAAAATACGAAGGGACAAGATAATCTAGACCTTTTTGATTAGCAAAAAAACAAAAAGAAAATAAAAAGAAAGCAACATCAAAAAACACCTGCTGATGATCAGGAAAAGTATTTACAGTAATGCATGTAGAAATGTGGCCTGAATAAAGCCAAAGCAGCTTCAAAAAAAGAGGATTTGTGAGCAAGCGTAGAATAAATACAAACTTTGAAGTAAATTTAAATTAAATCGTTAAGTGACTGGACTTGAATATTCTTGTATCATTAGTACCTCTTGCAGTGAAAAAGAAGAATTTCCTTCATTTTTCTCAAAACAGAAAGAGTTGGTGGCATGAAATATCTCTGATAGTTTATGCCTCACAGATGAAAATTCATTCCGGTTACATTAAAACAAGGTGATTCCTTCTGAGCAAAATTAAGTTCAGTGCGCTTGCTTTTAAATAGCAGTGAATGTAATAAATATATTAATAATAGTCTTATTATATTGACAATGATATTTTGAAAAGAAATAGCCTTGTCCTTCTCAATGGAAGAATATATGAGTTCAGCAATGCACAAGAGGGGCTTCCAAAACATAGATATCTGAAGGACAGTGCCATTCTGCTGTCTTCCTTCAGATAACTTCTTGAGAGGAACAGCTTGAGATATCAGGCTCAAGCATCACACTATGTTTCTTATCAGCTGCTTCAGCTGGCTCTTCACTCCACATGTATGCGTTCACGATTACTTCCTGATCAGCCAAAGCCCTTTAGAGAGATATTAGGAATATTGGATTTTAATTGCTGTCTCAAGGCCAGGCGCTGAAAAGTTAGGCACTGCTTTGATTAATTTGTAAATGCTTAACATTATTCACTGGGTTTAATTTGTGGCAACACTTAACATCACACCTGAATCCTCCTGTGGCTTTACCCTTTAGTATAGGACAAACACAGTCTGGGTTGAGAATGGATTGAAAACAACCCTGAGGAGAAGGACTTGGGAAGTGGTTATTGATGAGAAGCAAAATGTTACCTGACATGTAAATATGGAGCCCAGAAAGCCAATTGTATGCTGGGCTGCATCAAAAGGAGTGTGACCAGCAGGTGGATGGAGGTGATTTTCTCCTTCTACTCTGCTCTTGTGAGACCCTACCTGGAGTACTGTATTGAGCTCTGGGGACCCCAGCATAAGAAGAATGTGAACTTGTTGGACTAAGTCCAGAGGAGGGCCAAGGGTCATAAAGGTGATCTCATAGGTAGGGAGCTGGAGCTGCTCATCCTGGAGAAGAGAAGGCTCCAGGGAGACCTTAAATCAGCCTTCCAGTATCTAAGATGGGGTCTACAAGAAATCTAGAGAGGGACTTTTTAGAAGGACATGTAGGGACAGAACAAGGGAGAATGGCTTTAGGCTGAAAAAGGGTAGATATTAGAAAAAATTCTTCAGTGCCCCATCCCCAGAAGTATTCAAAGCCAGGTTGAATGGGTCTTTCAGCAACCTGGTCTAGTGTGAGGTGTGTCTGCCCATTTCAGGGGGGGTGGAACTAAATGATCTTTAAGGTCTCTTCCAGTTCAAACCACTCTACGATTCTATGTCCAAAGCAGCCAAAAGAAAACAAAAAGAGTACACAATAAATTACATTACCATATTATGATACTTTGATTCTAAAAAGTAACCTTTGTCAAACATTGAAATAGGATGTAAAATGGGAGGAAAGAGTGGAAAATATTTTATCAGCAACATGCCATGTTATTAACAGACCCCAACTTGTCTTCAAAGAAAGACTCTTGGTAGCAAGAAGAAAAGAAGGGGAAGAGGAAGAAGAAGGGAAGAGGAATGGGGAAAGGAAAGGGAATAGGGGAAGAAGAGACAGGGGAAAGCAAAGCAGAAAGTGAAAAAGAAGGGGAAAAGAACTGTCATTATGACATCAAAGTCATTAAAGCCATTTCACTTATTACTGACTATTTGTTTAGAGAAATTATTTGTCTTATTGGAAGCAGAATAGCCATTATTTAATAATTGCATTCTGTGCAAAGAGACATTGACAAGTGTAATACAATATTTCTATTTAAACGCATAACAAGGATGTGAGTGCATAACTGACTTTTTTTTTTTTTTTAGTTTATAAAGCATATACAAAAAGATAGGTTCTTAGCATTCCAAATATTGTGCAGGCAAATTACAAACACTATCATCTGAAACTATTAAATAAACCTATGAGAAGCCTCAATATAAATCCAAACTCTACCACAGTTAGCTCTATACCTCAGCACAGCTCCTCAAACCCTCTCTCATTAATACCACCTAAATAGACTAGTTCCATAGCAGTGTGTCTCTGGAAGGAAAAGGAGCAAGGACCACAACAGAGAGAATTTTATGCAGTGGCAGGATTCCCTCTGTTTTACTGTAGCTCCTCTCTTTATTATAAATCCAGAGGACATCTGTTTTCTAACAGCTCTATGAATTGCAACTTGACTAAATCAATACAGAAAGAAAGGAATTTCTGGCAGAAAAGATATATTTTTCATTATCAATGTAAAGAACTGGATATAGTTTCCATCTAGAAAATATAAATCAGTCTTTGCAAGCAAGTTGACAAGGTGGCTTAGTTGAAAACTGTGCTTAAGAAGCTGACTTCTCTATTTTCTCTCTTTTAGTCTGTCTTCCACTGCTTCTTAGTTTATAACTTCAACTAAAGCTTGGTGCTCTAGTCACACAAGTATGGATCTACATGGACTACAGAATAAATGTTCATCTTTTGGATTTTGCTCCTTTTTTTTTTTTTTTTTTTTTTTTAATTTCCTATATCCCACTATCCTCCTTATAGAAGAAATTTATCAGACCTGAAGTATTTTTTTTTATTATAAGGTAACTAAAACCACTTCTTTTTAAAGAAATCCCATTGTTTCAAACATCAGAAGGCATATAAATCTCTGATGTGCATCTAAATATCTACTTTGTAATAGATCTGCACCCCACAGCAAGTGATAATTAAAAGATTATTTAGATTATTTACTATATTCTTAAGGAATGTCTCAACCTGTGCATCACTAATCCTGATAAAGCCTGAAATTGTGATATATTTAATGTAGGAATATATATTAAAAAAAGAAATATGTGTTTGTATGTGCACATGTAAAATAAACACATTTATGTTACATTAAGTGTGTTAAATTCTCACATACACTCTGTACCTATATACAGCTCTGTAATACAAATTATGACAAGGGAAGGAAAAAAAGCAAGTGTGCAGCTTAGTTTTGGGGTATTGTGTTTACATTTACTCTCTAGATGAAATAATGTTATTACCAACTAAGCTACTCATGTAGCCATTAGTGGATAGATAAAAGTACAGACCTGTGAACAAATATGACAAGCCAAATCATAGCAAATTAAGTATTACAACATTTCAAAGCACTGTTTTTCTGCTCTGATGTATAATATAGCTTGATTTTTTAATCACAGTCATTTTATGCACTAGAGAAACCATCAGAGTACTTTGTGTAAGCATACTGTCTCAAAAAAATGTCCATAAGCACATAACATAATGTTCTGTGTTAGAGAAAATGTAGTTTTAGACTAACATGATTTCAGTGAAGCCAAAGTCAAAATAACTTATACTGGAGGATTTAATTCTGACTTTTACTATAGTTTCAAACAATAATTCATTTTCTCTATTAAATTAGTTTTCATTCATTAATTACATTACAGATTAAAACAAAAAAAGAAATCCATATAGTGTAAATTTTACTTTGTTTCCATTTCTTATTTTAGCCTGTAACTTTAGATATAATTAGTTATATTAAAGCTCTGAAGTATAAGGTTGCTATTAACGGTGATTTAGCAAATGCTTTTGAATTTTAGTCTTACACTACATAATTATACTTACATGAAATATAATTAATGAGGAAAACGTCTCAGATGTGTGGGCTAGGAAGGCAAATATAACTATCCTTTATTGTGCCTTCAAGGTTAGAATTATTATAGCACTTATAATTTTATTATAATTACCCATAATGAGACTCCACATGCGTGATACAGTCTACATGTTTTTGACATTAGAAGTTTTCAAAATGCCTCATTAAGTATTTTACTCTATATTTATGTGGTTTTCCTCCACCTCCCATTTTTGGTACCCATCTATTCCATGTAAAAGCATACAAAGTTATTTAAAAATGCTACCATTAAAGATTATAAAATTATTACAATGAATAGATATTAAGATGTCACAGCTGTATAACCTATTCCTTTTATGTACTCCCATGCTGAATTGTTTTATGACCTATCATAAACCTATTAAACTACTGGTAATAAAGGATTGTAATTAGTGATAAAACCTTGTTGCTTAGTGAGCCAAGACAGTCATCCTTACTTTGGATTTTATGGAAAGTAATCAAGATGAAACCTTCAGCAATGTCAAATAACACCTTCAGAGAGAAAGGTTGCACTTTTGGTAAAGATTGCCAATATTTAAGCTTTTCTGTGGTTTACCTGTGCTATATTTTGCAGGCTGAACTTGATTAACTCTGTTCATCTCTATCCTTTTTCCTATTCCCCATGAATTTACACACAAGAATGAGAAATATAGGGTAAATGAAGCCAAATAAGCCAGGAACACAGTTTGAATTCAGTGGTTTTTTATTCTGCTATTGTATTATGCATGTAGAATGCTGCCCACAACTTGTTTCTTGGCAGGATTCAACAAGGACTATAGCATAGCAGAAACCTTTCGAAGTGAGCTCTGGCTGAAATGGAGAAATCTAGTTAAGAAAAAAAGCATGAAGGCACTGAACAATATATGTGACCTTTTCAGCTATCAAATCAAATTAACTTTTTTCCTAGTCATACTGGGCTGAATGCAGACATAGCTTGCAGAGGCACAAAAGCCTCTGCTTTAATCTGCACTGTATCATCAAGTCCCCCTTAACATTTGTGTGTTGGCCTTCTAGAATACATTAATTTTTCCAGCGTGCTCAGATGGTTGGTTCTTGATGTATCCTGGTGAAAGCTGACATTTTCACTTTCCTTAATGTAAATTTTCTGTAGCTTAACCTCAAAATTCTGGGTGGAGTAATTTTCTCAGGATATAAGAAAATGCTATTTATAATTTTGGCTTGGAGAGGAGGCAAACACTGTGTGGATACAATCAGTGCAGGGAAAATATAATGCTAGAGATTAAACTCACAAATCTGTATTCCTGTCTCCATCACACTGCTACAGTATCTTGCACATTCTGAAAACTGGAAAGGAGGGGGAAGGGAAAAAAAGTCAAACAATATTCACTTTGTCTTTATAGAACTATATTTCACTCTGCAGTAAACTGGAAAGACAGAGCTCTAAGCACCAAACAATTAACCCTCCACTAATTCCCCTTCTATCCTACAAAATAAAGAATACATCAAAGACAGAAGAACAGGTATCTTCTCTCTCATTCTTCACAACATGGATTTATTTGTCCTAACTGGACTTTTAAACCTATTGTCCCTGGCTTTTCACAGCACTGAATTGAGCGCTAGGGAAACTATAGTAACCAATAATCTGTTTCACTTCAATGGAAACTATGTATCTTGATGGATAACAAAGCCTGGGATAAACACTAAAAACCTCTGACAGGGTTTGGAGGAGGAGAGTAGGGTGTCTCCACCGTGGGGTCAGGTCTTAGCCAGCCTTCACCTATAGGCAACAATTATTATGGCATCCCTCATTTGTTCTTCACTAAGCAAATTCTTCAAAGGTGCTTAATGGATGCTGCCACCGTTATTAAAATTCACAGTATTCTGTGCAATTAATTTAGCCATATGCAGAGGTGTGTGCATGCTAAACCTTTTTAATCACATATACATTAAGATTATATGCACTAGGCTCCTTTCAAAGGGATGCTTTTTCAAAGAAAGCTGCTAAAACTTTATACAGTAATGTTTGTAGTTGAGTCAACACAATACACCTCTTCTTTATTCTTATAAAGATTTTAAGTCTCTCATTTCAAAGGTAGCAGCAGAAAAGTGTATTCGATATTCCATGTGCAATTATAAATAGAACTAAAACAAGCCCGGTATCCACTTAGATGTTAATATGACCAAATAATTTAACATTACCTGAGATCTACATGAAACCAAGTGCACCAAAAGCTGATCACTTTGGCAAGCAAATCAAAAAGGCTGTTCCTGTATTTTATTTTTTATCTTAAATGTATCCAGAGTTTTATGGCTAAATACAAAAGCACTAGCAGTTGGTCATGCTTTAAGCTACTAGAAGAAAGTTAAGCTTCCACGTTGGCTGGCTGAGATATCAGCTATAAGCTGACAAGTAATTAAACCAGCATATCTATAACAACTGTCATCTCTTATTTCTGTGCAACTTGGACGTAAACCAAAGGCAAGAAAGCCAAAAAAAAGACTTCACATTACTGAGCAACTGCTGAGCATCTCCTGCTGAACAGTTTAGCAGACCTGGGCATTTAGAGGATTGTAGCAGAGATCAAAAGGGTCAGAGATCCCTTTACCAATTAACAGCAGGGAGAAGAACATCAAATAAGGTGTAAATTTTAGCTCTGCAGTTTTGAGTAAGCCAAGCATGAAATGCATTCTAATACTCTTGAGTAGCTGCAGCTTTGAGCCCTCAGTGATGTCACTGGTGCACTAAAGGAAGCTTAATCGCACTTAGAGTGGCATGTAGCAATCCCGCTCAGCTAGGTGCTAAAGCCTGCTGCTTCTTGTCTCTTTTGATAACACATGGGAATTGCTAGCCCCAACGTGGCTGGCAAGAACAGAAAACACTCTACAGAAAGCAGTCTTTCTTTGGGGTCTTACGCTCCTGATCTTAAAGAGATAGCAGCGCAGTGTTTGTTTTCTCCCTGTAATTGTTTCAAATAAAGAAGGAAATAATTAATAAGGCACAGTGTAAGTAATCAGCCTTTTGGGGCTTGAAGCACTGCTTAATCCAACTTTATGCAAATCACCATGGGGGAAAAGCTGTTCCTATAGACATTGCTCTTTCTTCTCCTTCTTTTCTCTCCATTCCCCTACCCCCCTTTTAAGTATGACAAAAGAATGCCACTGAGCCTTTTTATGTGTCGCCTTGACCAGTATATGCTGCCGGAATATGCAATCTGACATGATAGTGCTGGGAAATGCATAGTCTAAGAGTGGTGCTGAAACAGAGGGAGGTGTTCCTTTTATTGGTAGGTGCACACAGGCAGGGGCTTTGGATCAGCTGTGGTGGTCTCCTGGAGGTGATGCTGTAAGTCTGTAGCCCAAATTGCAGGAGGAGAGGTACAGCAATGGCACCTGTGAAGGCTGGAAAAAGAAACATCAAAAGCAACAACAGCAGCAGCCAGCAGTGACAAATGAGATGAAACAGGCCAAAAGTTTTGCTCTAGCAAAATAGGAGTATAGTGCTTTCAGGCTGAGCAGACAGTTAGAATTAGATAAATTTCGCCTATATTTAAAGAGGCTTTGTGTGTGGACACTCATTGTTGCATGAATTCCAGCCTGCTTTCTCACTGACAAGTGCATGGAACAGAGCTTAAACAGAAAAAGATGATATATATATTTTTTTTTTCTTTTTATGAATTAAAATTATACCAATAATAATTTGAAGCACAATTCTTAAAGAAAAAAAATTGTGAATATTATGATATTCTTTTGTTTAGTTCAGCTAACAAAAGATTACCATGGGGACAATTACAAATTCATGATATGGGTACATTCACAGAATACATTAGTGGCCCGCTTCAGTGAGAAAATACAGTTGTGGTGTTTAAAATGGGTTAAGACAAATTCCCACAACTTAAATACGTGTTTTCATTGTACAGATCTCAGCTATAATAAGTTCAAATCATGAAGGCTCTATCTCTAATGGAGTTCAATTAAATATGTCTCACATAAACTTTTTGACTCAGAAACTCATCCCAGAGAACCAAATACTTCATTTTACATACGTAAGTATTCATAATTGCAGATATCTAATTTATTTAGTAAAAATCAGTGAAAGCCCCTTCCCACATTGGTTTCCAGAATGCAAGTACTTGGTTTTATAAACATTATGAATACAACTAGATCTGAGAAACATCATATCCACAACAAAGAGAAGCTAGTGACCAGCTCAGATACACTGTCTTTTGAACAACAAGTCAGTGCAGACAGAAGTAAATGACAGTTAATTACAAATTACATTCTGGCTGGGGCTATGAAAGCCTCCTGGCTTGAATAATAATCAGGCCCTCGGGCACTCACCTGCCTGCAGACGAACATACAGAGACACAGGCCAGGGTGCTGTACAAGTTTCAAAACAAGCTGCTAAACACAAAAGCTTATTGGATTACAGAGATTTAGGCAAAAGCATTCAGATCTCTGGCAGCAACTCTAGTACTACGTTGAAGAGTTTTCTAAAGGATGAATTGCCATTTACTGCAAATTTCTGAATACTGCTCCTGCTTTTGGGGGAAGGAAATAAGTTCTCACATTTTCTAACATTAGAAAAGTTATCCTACTACAAACACCCGTTAGGAAATATGATGGGAGAGTGTTTGTTATGAATTGGAGATCTAATCTCTTTCCAAATTAGAGAAATTACACAAGCTGTTTACAGTATTTCTTTCCAATTCTTGACATTCAACTAGTGCCGTATATGCTCTAAATGTAGCCTATGTGAATGTTAAAAATCTTACTCAAGAAGTACTTTTATCCAGCATCTTTGACTGTTGAAATTTGGTCTGTTTACTGATATATGTTACATTTTTTTAATGCTTGACTTTAATCCCTTATATTTGTAAAATAGGACAATGTCTACATTAATTAGCGTCAGTATTAGTGCACTGTAAAACCTTGGCTTTTGTAATTCACTAAAGCAATTTCTATTCATTTAGTTGAGCTAAGTGCTTATTGTTAAAGACAAAAGGCTCAACAGTTTGACATTGAGCTCATTATGTATGTTTAAAACATTCTGCAACTCAAGGCCACACCACATGCAATAAAAAAGAAGCTGATGGGTTCAGGGATTAAAATTCAGACCACACAGTTCTCTTCAATAACTTTCCATTTAAATAAGATTAAAACTTCAAAACAAAGCTGTTTAGATGTATCAGCATATGTGGGTGTGTAAGTATGGGAGAGTATATATCTTTTGTGCTCTTGATATGCATACACAAGCATTCAGTTGTTTTGCTTTTCTTTAAGTCAGTCAGCTGACATGTAGCTTCCATAGAAAGATTTTCCTGTTTGTAGATGAATGTGATCATGTGGGGTTTTTTTCCCAAGAATTTCTAGTTTTAAGACAAAAATAATTTAATAAATTATTATATTCCCTATGATTATTTGCAAAGATAATATATATAAGGACAAAGATAATATAAACACACAGGCAGCATGCCACAACGTTTTCACTGTGTGTGAATGTAATTGCACACGTACTAGAACAAAATTTTTAAAAAAGTAGAATATACAGTGGGATGCAAATCATGCTATATATTTCAGGTTAAGAGCACAGGTAACAAAAAGAGTTGAATAATTAAAATATATTATTTCAGTTACATATATGCCTGCATACACTTCACCCCAACTCTTTTCTGTAGCCAGTAAACCAGACAGTGACTATATTTCCTTTTCTAAGCGCAATTTCTCCAGTGAATGTTTTGACTTCAGGATCCCAATATAATTAGGTTGAGTTGTGACCATGCCATTGTGCTTGGAGCAGCACCCCTGTGCACCATGAAAGCCTTATAATATCCATTATGTGATGGAAGCACTGCTCTTGCTTTATCAGAGGCCCAGCCAGGTTCTTCCACACTTGTTTGCTGAATACATCTGCCTGTTTGTGGACCATCTGTATCTCCTACACAGTTTTAGTAAAGAGCAAGTTCAAGTCTTAATCCCAGATTAAGGCTTGTGGGGATACAGTGGGAAAAAGCATTTTGGAACAAAACTTTGTGTCAAGGAAGTCTGCAGCAATAACTGTTCCTGAATTTTCAGTGACAGCAGCTTTTCAGGATAATAGGTGCTGTGCTCAGCACTCCTCTTCTGCAGCCAAGATTTCAGTACCTCTTTCCGAGCTATATTTACTATCTCTTCCCCAGCTCATCTCCTTTAAGTTTCTCAGAAAACAGCTGGCATGGAGAAAAGGCTGTACATCAAGCACTACAGCAGAAGTTTGTGACTAGCTCAGAGCCAAGCCATGTTAGGGCCCCTGTTGAATTTTTTATTGGCACCACCCAACTCTCATAAGGATCCCCTCCAAACAGTTCCAAAGCCTTGCCATTTTCCAGTGTCTTATTCTCTTCCACTGCTACTACAAGATATCTGCCTTTTTTCTCATGTACTCTACAGAGAAAAAAAATCAGAAGCAGTGCTAGAAATTCAAGCCCAAGCCTGTCTCTTCAATAAATTGTGAGGAAAAATGAGTTCAGGAAAACCTTCATTATTCCCCTTAAATTATTTCGTTTTCAGGATCAGAAGAAACCAAGTGATGAAAAATATTTCATATGCATCTGTCCATTTTGAAAGTAATTTTCAAAGGAACGTGTCTTCTGTGACTCAAAGCTACTATGTAAAATTACAAATAGCCTTTTCGATCTTTGATTTAAGGGATGTTTGTGCAAGCTACAGTGTTAAAACCAGAGGGGAAAATAGCTTCACTCAACCAGAGTAAAGAAAAGGAACCACCTTATCGGCAGCAGAGTGATTTTGACTGTACTGACAATGACACGAGTAATCCATCATGTCATCGGCCCAGTGACGGATGTACCCTGCACCTCATCTCTGTATGTGTGCAAAGAGGACTATGTAGCAAGCCAGGAGGCAAGTAACACTTAACCCCTGCAAGCTTCATGTTCCTGCTGTGCTTCAGACAACCTCTGTCATGTATGAAAAGCCTAAAGAATGACAGTAAATCTATACAGACCAGCACAATCTACCATCATGACAACTACACACCACCATAGCCTTATAACACTATTAAACTGCATCATCACAGGCATGTAAGACAAGGCCTGTATTATTTGCTTTGTTGAGCCACTTAAAAGGTCTTTGGAAATGCACTGAATATACCTTTAGTTTTTGTTCAATCAATAAAAAGATAAAGTTCATAGATACTAATTCCATATATAAAGGTGATTAATTATTTTGGTCCATCAGAAATAGTACCTTATTCCAGAAATAGAATTAAATAGAAGAGAACATTCAAAATAATTTACAAAATTGAAATATGGCCTCTTAAATTTTTTTTATTAAGATTGTTTTGAATTGACAATAGTTTTAACATAAAATTCTAGTTTTTCTTGATTAAAGGTATGAACTATTTTCTCCAAAAATTTTAACTTGCATTGTCACTTATGAAGAAAATACGAACCCTTAAAAAGTTGAGATTCAGTATTTATTCAACTGTAAAATGTACTAGACATTTATATATTGTACCGGCACAGTAGCCTTTTTCTAGAATCTTCATAATTATAGTGTACAGCTGGAATGCCTCAGGACAGGAACCTTATACTGTAATAATACACATGTGCTGATAGCTTTCTGTCATCTGTATATGTTCTGGAATGGAGACACCATTCAAAAATTTCCCTGAGACCAGGAAAGAGAATAGTGGATAGCTCCTTTAAAAATAGGTTCAGTGATTACATTTCCTAAGATTTTTAAAATGGGCTTTATAATGTCCTCTTTTCTCTTTCTGTTAACATACAACATGCTTCTTCTGGGTAAAAAAAAAAGGAAATAGCTTGTTGAATAGTAATATCGTTAGTTCATGTATATGCAGAAAAAGATCTTTTCACACCTTGATGAAATTAACATAAATTTAAATCCTAATGAATTGGTAGAGACCAGTGAAGAATACCAAGGACTACATTCAAACTAAGTTATATCCCTATAAAACAAATCTATTTTCTAGGGACGTGTGACATGAATGTTATATGTCTTTATTGCGCAATCTGCATAATTCACAGTCCAAAACAATTTGCAGCTTGATAAAAAAAAAAAGACTCCTTATAATGGAACATCACATCTAAAGTATATTATTTTTCTTCTTTGCTGAAATTTCCATGTATTAGTGGTAGCCAAATATCCACAGTTAGAAAATACAAGAATGTGTGTTTGGAGTTATTCAGCATTTTGTCACTGGGGAAAGTACAGTGCAAATACACACAAGGCAGTGGAGGAGTGGAACGCAAGATGAAGAACCATTGCATCTCCCAGTAATTCCAAGAAGTTACCAGGAGCAGGATAACAGACATCAGGAGTGGTTTGTCTGCTCTGTTCCCTCCTGGCCCCGTACAATGCATGCATGAAGCAGCGCAACAGGAGCCAGTGGAAAACAAATACACATAATGGCAGATGTCAGTGAGCGCATCTAAACAATTTCTATGCCAAATACTGCTTAATTTCCACACTCTTAGTGATTTTTATCTCATCTGCATATTGTGCGAACAATTTACCGTTGCTCAGTTCTGTTAAGGTCAGTCACAACCTTCAAAGCTAAAGTTTGTCTATATTTGCCCTTCTTTCCTGAATGGATCAAATCACACACTTTTTTGGTTGTTTTATGACTTTCTTCTTCAGACAACCATTCTTTATCTTCTTATTTTGCTAGGTCTTGAGAGCACTGGAGACCTGATAGCAGGATGCACCACATCCACCAAAATCAGTTGACAGGTTTCAATAATTATCAAGTAAATGCTCTACATATCTTTGGCTGAGGGGTCAAAAGCTCTTGACTTTTATGCCTGTAGAAGCAGAAGCTGATTCAGTACTGCCTTTCTCCCCCAAGATTTTCTTCCAGTTCTACAACAGTGCATCAAACACATAATCTGAAAGGAATTAACGTTGATCCAAGAGCAAAGTAAGATCAGAAATAGAATCATAGAATCATAGAATAGTTAGGTTGGAAAGGACCTTAAGATCATCCAGTTCCAAACCCCCTGCCATGGGAAGGGACACCTCACACTAAACCATGTCACCCAAGGCTATGTCCAACCCGACCTTGAACACTGCCAGCGATGAAGCATTCACAACTTCCCTGGGCAACCCATTCCAGTGCCTCACCACCCTTACAGTA
>JASSUY010021753.1:0-18845 GCA_032466535.1 Forpus xanthops | reverse complement strand
GGTAAGAACAGAATATTCTGAGTAGGTAAAAAACTTACTTGTGCCATCCGTAATTTTATCCTGGACTTTATTTCATTTTCTAAATTGAAATTACACATTTGATTACAAAGTTCATTGACTGCTTCTCAATAAGAGGATATTGTTAGTGTTAATGGCAGGACATATAAAATAGTTCATGGACCTTTTTCCATGAAAGTATACCACACTTTTCTGAGATCCAAGGGCCATGCATTTTGGATCCAGCTCCTAATACAGGAGTGCCTGAATAACACAGAATAAATGATTTTGTCTTTTATGCCTCAGTTTCCTACACTTGCCAGGGAACTATTCTGACAGAAGAAGAACATATCTTAGTTTAGACTTTCAATAGAGGCCCAGGAAGCTGAAATGCAGACCACAGTCCTGATATCATCAGAGTATGTCAGAGCATTACCTGACACTTATATATCCAGTGATGTGCTCTATAGTGTCATTACAGGTGATTTAGAAGTTTTTAAGCACACACTGGAATGAAGAGGTCAGCTGGGCTGACTAAAGGTGTGCTTGTATGAGCGTGGCCCTAAACCCCATGTCACTGTAAAGACATCTAGATCACATCTCTTGAGCTTTCTGCTGTCCAGCTCAAGTCCAAATACAGAATAACAGGACTGGAAATGCTCTAGGATATGTCATAAAAGTCCACCGTTTAAAAACGGGAAAATAAGAAAGTAACAAGGAGAAACATAGATTAAATGTAGAGATGAAACAAATAATGAATACAGTTCCTTGCCATAAGGCACTCAAGATGTCCTGTATAGATGGATAAAAATCTGACTCAGAATTGACTTGTGGCTCAACAAAATGTTGATCAAAACCTTTGCATCTTCCTGGTGTCGATGCTGCATTTCTCATTATTCTATTTCCACAGATCTGTGGTATCCCCAAAATTGCCTCTTATCCATCCATTTTTCCTGCTTTGGAGTTCATTTGCATTTCCTTCTATTATTGATCCTGTCACTTTGCTTTCACTCCAGACTCCCACTGTTCTGCTCAGACTATTTATATTCTAGACCTTGGTTGCACTTCATTCCATGACTTATTTCTGAATTAGTTACAATCCCCAACACATTATTCAATCTACTCCTTTCTTTTCTCAGCATCTTATCTCTGTCAGAATTCATTTCTCCCACTCAGGTTTTCATCAGCCACGTAGGTCAAGGATGGCTGATCTTTATTCACAGTTCACAACCCAAAAATATGAAATAACACTGTTCTACCTACTTTTTAAGATATTAATTATTTTTAATAATTAACATACTTTTTTGTGTCCAACAATCTTTCTTAATAAGACACCATTACTGTGTCACGTGTTATTCAAGATAGTCAGGAAAACAAGCAGGAAATATTCCTACCAGTCAGCTGTACCTTCAACAGTTCCGCATACAGGTGAACCAGGAACATTCAGAGATGAGTTTTGTGGGTACCTGTTGGGCAGTTATTCCATTGCGTTTCCACCTCACCAATGGATATTAGTGTACTATTAGTTTACTGTTATTTGGAAAAAGAACTTTTTAATTGATTCTGTTTTCTCTTTGTCAAGTAATGATTAGATGGAATAAATGATAACTTTGTAGTCCTGATGGTGGTACTTAGTGGGCCAAAAAAATGTATCTTTCGTATTTTTTAGGAAGTACATTCCCAGAATCAGCCTTTAAAGGTTAGTGCATGCA
The DNA here is from genome assembly GCA_032466535.1 of Forpus xanthops. Lineage (NCBI taxonomy): Eukaryota > Metazoa > Chordata > Aves > Psittaciformes > Psittacidae > Forpus > Forpus xanthops. Next base: position 17,136 of record JASSUY010021753.1, on the reverse strand, counting down.
TCCAACATCTGTTCATTGGTAAAGTGGGGAGTGGGGAGAACTAAGAATGACATGCTGAGATTAATAAGCTTTGAAACAGTCCTTAAAAAGACAAAAGTGGGAATGATGTTAAGCTATTCAATGTCTAAAGGGGACTACAAGAAAGATGGAGAGGAAATTTTATAAGGGAATGATAAAAACGGAGAATGGCTTTAAGTGAAAGAGAGTATATTTACGTTAGATCATAGGCAGAAGTTCTTCCCTGTAAGGGTGATGAGGCTCTGGCACAGGGTGCCCAGAGAAGCTGTGGCTGCCCCATCCTTGGCAGTGTTCAAAGGCAGGTTAGATGGGGCTTGGAGCAACCTGCTGTAGTGGAAGGTGTCCCTGCCCATAGCAGTGGGTTAGAAATAAATGGTCTTTAAGGTTCCTTCCAACTCAAACCATTCTGTCATCCTATGGTTTTGCAGAAACCTGCATGTAATCAGATTTTTAATCAGTATGCTTTCTTTTAACTGACCTTTGTGTCTGTATTTCAGAGCATTGTTTACTCTGCCTGTATTATGCTGTCTGGTTTTATAAATGGTTCTGTTGTGGTAAAGTACCAAATTTTTTTTTTTTTTTTTTTTTTTTCTGAAATTTAGACAAATAATGCCCAATGCTTTCACCTTCAATGGGTTCAGCAAAATCAATTCAGTTATATTAGTAATGTACTTTCCAACATTCAGCAGCCATCTAGGCCTGAATTTTAATGAAACCAATACACTGTGTGCAGGCTGCTGCATGAGTAGTAATAATACCCTGCACTTATACAATAACAATTCTATTTACTAGGCAAGATACAAATGAAACATCCAGAAAGTAATACCAGAAGATATTAGAAGTCAAGATATTTTTTCAAGCACCATTACACCAGAAAATACAGTGCACTGTGATGCTTTGTTGTTCTTTTCCCCTTCCTCAGGCCCTCTTAAGTAGACAGCTACAATGGGTTTAGATACTCGGTACTTGTGCAAGCTGTTGCACTGAATGCGCAATAACATGTAGCCAAGAAAATCTGTAGGTGCACAATGTACTGTTTCATGCATTGCATAGCATATGGAAGAAAGCAAATCTGGAGTTATCAGCCAGCTGTCAATGAAATTGCTAAATCTGGAACCTTTTCCTACCACCTGTGCTAATACAACAGAGCTAATCCAGAGCAACACTCTTGGTCCCAGATCTGTATATCTGCATTAACTCCTAGGTCTGTATTGCTGAGTCCAGAATCCTGCAACTATATAGGGTTCATCCAGCATTATCAGGTCTAATATCAGAGTCTTCAGGTGCTAAAACTGAACATTTGCAGGAAACATTTTCCAAGAAAACCCCAAGAGCATGAGCTGCTGCATGTCTGGAAATGATGGAGAACATCTCCTCTGGTGCTAAGGCAGTATTTTACTGCTGAAAATAGTAATTTGCCACCAAAAGTGGAAGCATTCGCAGGACAATGAACGTGCGTGTTAAACTGAAGTAAATCTCTATGAAAGGATATTTATAAGCTTATCTCATTTTCTAGTCTTAATCTAATTATTTAAATAAAGCCAGTTTATAAGATTTTATTTAATTTCACATGGTTTTATAGAGTCTTTCAAATGATGAAGGGGAACTGCCACATAATATTGCAAAGACTGAATCCAAGGCATTGTCAGATGGTACAATCTGCACTCTCCTGCTTTCTACTGCCATTGCTGTTGCTGTTATGTTTAGTATCCCAGATCAGTTACTTATGTCAGACATTAGGTACCCCCTAGTCAGGACAAATATTCATTTCCTTGTCATCCTCTCTCTACCAAAGCTTTATGAACTACAACCCCTTGTCCCTCAAGTGTTCTATTAACTGTGTACTACAAAGAGCAAAACTATAACCATTTTAGCTTGGAATTCATGTTACGTGATCAACACAACCTGGTGTGATGTCATACTGCTGCAAAATACCTTCACATGTTGCATCATAGCAAAGGATCCATGTTTACAACTGTATCCCAAGAAATAGTATAACATAAACAAAAGTCCTATACTACTTTTCATCCTAATTTAGAACACAGATTTTCCACACCACAGCTTTTCCCATGACATAAAAGTCTAAGTTTTACCAGTTTTAATTAATCTATCTTGAAAACCCCCACCACATTTGCAATTATTATTATTATTGTAATTAGAGCTTTGATTCTGTTCCTCTTCTTATTTCACTGGCTGTATACTGTACAGAAGGGAGATTCTGTGAATTGTCATAGTTTCAGTTGAACAAAGCTATAATAATGTTTTTTCTGTGAGTTGGGTCAAGGGTCTCTGCTAACACTGTGAGAAAGCATCAAAAACACAAATAAGAGATGAGTTCTCGATGAGTGTTTACAAAGCTCTGTCATCAAATATGCTTTTTTCTTTATTAATACTGTAAATGCTCTATGTGTTGAAAAATCACTTTGTACATTGCTGTAGAAAAGCTTGGTTGAAAATATATAATGAAATATGCAAATAATTTTCCAATCAAAATAGGACAAAAATGAACCTTGTAATTATTTATGTTCGTTTTGTGAGCACCCAATTCAGAATCCTTGGGGCCTGAATTCAGGGAACCTGAGAACTTGCAGATTCATTGGCAGCTGTGGCTGCATGAAGCACAGAAAATACAAGTTTAAGAACTTCAACCATTGCATACACAAATACAAGGGTTACTGCAGTTCAGTGACGCAAACTATGCAAATTGTACCTGAGGCAGGAGCCTAATAAAAACTAGTGTTGAATTGCTTTATGTCTGTGCTGCCCAGGAAGCTTAAAATTCAGCTAAAACTTCCTTCTGTTAGTCATAATGTGAAAGTACATACTCTGTTGTCTAACAAAGGTTGAGCTCAACTGCATCCTTACTGGAGGAATCAATAAGATAGTTCTGTTCTAACTTCAAAGAAATGAAAATAAGGAAAGATATATAGTATGTCGCTTTATTTTGTAACTTTAAACTGGACATTAGACTTGGGTGGAATTGGTGAACAGGCTCCAAAGAGCCTGAAAAAATAAGCCAGACACCCAGAGATCCATGTCTGCAATGTGTTTCATTACCAACAAACCATACTACAAACCTGGGGCTACATCTTCAGCCAATGTAAATCTATTTATCAATACTGCTTCAGATAAATTAAGCTGATTTTTGCCTGTTGAGATTTGTGCTCTTTGATTATTTTTGTTAGAAATACCTTTTCTGTCAGCTTTGTTGTACCTTAATCAACACTCAATTTTCCTTACATTCTCTAGGACAATAATGAAAAGAAGAAGATAAATAAAGCATAGGTTCTGCAGCTCTGTTAGAGAATTTGAGAGAGGGTTTGGTCTGAGTTATTCAGTATTGTGTAACTTTATAGAAAATAGTCATCATCTTTCAATACAACGTGTCAAGGTGTTCTTAGAGATCCAAAACTACAGTAACAACTGAGTACCTAAATTGAACACAAATGAGGTGTTACCTCTAAGAATCAAGGGATAAAAGGGGTAAAACTGTTAAAGAGATACCAAGAAGTAGATAACATCTGTAATGTTAAATGAGCAGGTTGCGGTAAAAGAATTAACTCTTAGAAAGTTATTCTAATCCTTATTGTTGAAAACAGTTTCAAATTTCACTTTTTGGTTGGCATTTTGAATAGAGACTCAAGTTAATTAAACATTTAAACAGTCAATGCCATTTAAACATTTAATGCCATTAACCGTATAATAGGTAATATAAACAGGTAGTGTTTACTAGAACTTATTTTGCCAAAATTAACTAAAGGTTTTGGAAGTGGTAGAGTAAGTTTAGAAGGAGAACATGTCATTATGGAAAGCCAAGTATTAAACTTCACAGTGGATGACTGATATGGCTTTTACATTAAATGAAAGCAAAACAGAGCTTTAAAAACTATAGGAAAGAAAAGATCTGCAATGTTGTTAGAATTTTATGTGAAGAAACAGAGGGACTATAAAGAGGGCATTCAAAGTACAAATGGGAATATTGAAGCAGTACTGCTGAAGCATATTAAGATAAACAGAAGTTCTTTAAATACGATAAAAGGCAGGAATAAGAAAGAAAATATTAAGAAATTGAAGGAAAAAACAAAGCACGGCAATGTGGATTGTCGAAAATGAGTAGTCAAGTGAAACACATCTTTACTAGGAGAGCATCATCGATATGACTGTGCAGACCTTGGATTTCCACCTGCTTTTGGAACCAAACTGAAATAGAGCAGTAGAATAAGAAGAGGACACACCTTATAAAGATCCGGTCTGTAAAAGACTGTGTTTAAGTATGGAGAGTGAGCTCAGAGCACACGTTTGAAGGGTTTTCTCAGATTAAGTTGTTGATGGCTCAAAATGATCATCTCTTCTGGAAATCATCACTTCTTGATTTTACAGATATAAAAATTGATGCTAAAAGAAGGAAACAGAAAAGGGATGGAAAACCCATGATGTTTATAGCTTTTGGGCTAGTTAGAGGTGGTTTAGTACAAAGCTGAGGATTTCTTATCTGTCCCTGGTACTGCTCAAGGTCACACTGGACAGGGCTTGGAGCAACCTACTCTAGTGGAACACATCCCTGCTCACATAGGGGGTTGGAACTGGATGACCTTTAAGATCGCTTCCAAACCAAACCATTCCATGATTCTTGTCAATGTCAGGAAAGATCCTTTGCTTAATTCAGTCCCTTAAACTTGTTTTTCTTATTTCTTGCATTTCTTGTTGAAGAAGCTGCTATTGACCACTACAGGATACTCATCCTTAACTAGATTAATTATGTTTCTGTTTATCTATGTGAACTAAAATCATAATTTAACTCCTGAGATATAAAAGGTCATTGATCGCAGACAGTACCTGTGAGCTTTTCCTTCTCTGATTTTGTGTGGTTAGTAAGCAAGACCCAGGACATTTCTTCTTTCTTAATGTGCTGATTTTTCTGGATGATGGAAGGAGGAGTCATGACATTTGCAGCTTATAGTTATGCATGCCTGGGTCCTTTCATTCTTTGTAACAGTGAGTGATAAAACCAAAGCACGTTCTTTCCTCTTGATGCCTATTTTGTACATAACATATCTGTATTATGTGATAATCAGCACATCTCCCACTTCATTATAATATATATAGCCAGAAGTTGCACGAGTTCACATACTGTGTTATATTCAATTTATCATTTTGTGGAACCCTCAAGAGCGTTGCAAAGTCTGGCTACTAGTGTCCTTGGAGTATATATTGCCATGAGATGGAGATATGCTGACTATTCAGGGAAGAAAAAGTATATTTAAAAGCAGTAGATATAATCACAGAAGACTGCAATGAAATAACTTTTGAACATTTGATCAGGAGAGTCTAAAGCCAAAGAATTTTAGCAAAAAACCAACAAGGGCAACTCATAATCTTAATTCAGTAGTATCCTAGCAAAGGTTAGCAATATACTTGATACTAAGGGAAATATGTTAAGAGGTTGCTGAGTGAGCAAGCATGCTAATGGAGATACATAAAGTACATTAAGTGATAGGATTGTGGAGTGCATGTTCGAGTTTTTAATAGAGAAACTCTATTAATTACACAATTAAGAAAAAATATTTATTCAGCAATATTTGTGTTAATGCATTTATTTGAAAATGAAACATTCTTGACCACCATGTCTGTCCATGTATGTGAAAACTTCTTTGCTACTGTCTTTTCTCTTTGAAATAGCTCATTCTTTCTCTTCCACCTTCCTCCCCTCCCCCCCCCCCCCATTAGATTTAGTGAAAGGAAGGGACAGCTTAGGATCTGGTGGCATGTTGGGATCAGAATCAAAAAGAGGCTTGAAAAGCATTTTGAACTGTTCTTGGAGAAATTTATCTATTCTTTTGCAATACTTAGTGTAATGTAAGAAAATCAAGCATTTCTGGAGTCAGAGATCTCAGAAGAGGTGATATGACCCAGTGCAGAGACAATCAAGGAAATCTATATATTTTTTTTGCCTTTGTCACTGAACTTCCATATCATTATTGGCATAGCACTTTGATTGCTCTTCTCAAAATAGTCTGAGAGTACTTTGGGAATGGGCTGGTTCTTATTATATATTTGTACTTCATATTGGCAGTTCTGGGTATTGTCCAGATATGATTTTACATCTTCTGAAGTGATTGCAAATTGCATGAGACCAGCCACTCATTATAACTCCATTTTTATTGTTGTAGTTTTTGCTATATTATTACTCACAATAATACCAGTCATACTAGAATTCACTGTGTGATAGATGACACTGAGGACTTGGCTAGTACTGCACATTACAAGTGGTCCCCTTGATTTAGTGGACCTATCAACATAGCTGTTGTTTATTATGAATAAAGTTATCAGCATCTACTATTATCATCATACCTACTATATGATCTATTAGAGTAAGTTTGTTTGACTCCCAGGTTAATTATATACCTCTTAAATCAATATTACCCTTCCAAAGAATAAGGAAAAAAAAGCAGTAAGAAAGAAATTTTCACATACATTGACAGACATGATAGTCAAGAATGTTTCATTTTCAAACAATACATTAACACAAAGATTATATATACCAGCAGAAAAAGGGATTGTCACTGTACGGGACTAATTCTTTTAGCAATTACAAACTATGCAACGTAATTACAGAGAAATTGAAGAAAAAAATAGATTTCACAGGTAGGTCATAAAGTGTCTTAAACCAAAAGATTTTAAGAAAGTAGATATAATTCTGCCCCGAGCATCTCATTGCAGTTGTGCAGGAGACTCAACAGGAAAGCTTTCCATTCTAACACAATAGACTGTAAACTGTGAGTATTTGAGGAATGAGATTTCAGAATGAAGGAAACTTGGTGGCCCATCCAGAAACCAGAGAAACTACATCTGAGTTACAAAAGCTGTAAATATTATGTTTGATATAGTTAATGTCAAGCTTTCCTAAAGTCTGAAGGAAGGGAATCCAGATCAGTCCTTCAGTCTGCTTCCTATGATGTAACCTGGTAAGCTTGCTATTAGCAAACAACTGGTCTGACCAAGAGAAGTTCCTTTTCTCCCCTGACCCTCTTTGGTACTTTAGTGTTTAAATCCAGCCACTTCAATCTGAGAAAGAGGGATTTTTTTTTTCACCAAACACTAAAGAAAGATCCTGACTTGGACAAGGACGAGTATATCTTATTGTATAGTTGTGTTACAGCTCTAGTATAAGGACACAGAGTGCAGAGCACAAGAGGAAAACTAATTGCTCTTCATTTGTTCATCCTGTTGATACCTCTGGCATGAGGGCTATTAGTAAAATGCGGTGTTGAAGTACAGCAGCAACTGATAAATTTGCAAAGAAATCATCAGAACCATAGACAAAGCCTCTGTCTCTTCATGATGGCAAATAAACCATGCAGTTTCAGTTTGGTGCAGAATATAATGGATGTGCTAAAACACACCCTTTGATAAAGCCAGTTTATAGTCATTGTGATGGCAACTGTAGGCTGGGGTTACATATCACTCCTAAACCCTTCCAGATTACTTCCTTTTTAATATGCAATAACATTCCTTCAGATGCTTAAGAGCCTATCTAAAAATTAAATGCTGGATATTCTGTACCAGGCTTGAGGGAGATGGAATATTTTTCCTTAAAATCTGTGCTTATCAATCTCAGCCATATTTTATCTTTTACATGTGATGTCATCTGATACATCCCAAAATTATAGTGTTGTGTAGAGAAACAGAAATTTTATTTCATCTTTTTTTTTTTCATGCAATGGTACAAGAAAGCTCTAATCGACTAAGGAGAAAGCTTAGAAAAATAACAATTAAGGAAGAAAGATCCAGCTCCATGGGGACAGAGAAATATTAAGCTATATCTTGCTAAGCACATAGTGAAAGCAAGGTAAAAAACCAAGGTGCTGTGATGAGATGACTCATTCTGGATACAGATATTGCAAACAGTGGGGAATTTAATTGCCTTGCAATTAAAGGTTGAAGGCACTGAGAGAGCGATGGCTTCTATTAGGTAGGAAGACTGCTCTATGTCCAATGATTCATTCCTAAACCCCAAAGATTTCTGATCATTTGTAGATGTCTGATGGAGAATTAATATGTAAACACAGGAAAATTAATTCAAATTATAACAATGATCAAAGTTCCTGCAGAAGATGACTTACATGTCTACTACCACCTTATGAAGCAGATACTGTTTTAATATAAAACCTTCCAGTGGTTTCCAAAACAGTCATTTTATCATTGTAGTTATATAAATGGGTCTTAGAAATATGCTAAATTAGCTTTCCTTTTTTTTCCCCCTTCACTCTATTGGCAAAACAGAATTCTCCACAGAGAATACTAACAGCAAATATTGCTAAGTGAAACGTGATACATTAGAAGCCATTTCCCCAATAACTAAGGAAGAAATCCAAATAGAATCAGTGAGTTGTTAGAGATATAGCACACTTACAGAAATGCCACTTCTAGTAAAATGTATTTTTGTTGATAAGGTGAGTCATGAAATCAGAAGCCTAAGGGGGGATTTAGAGTTAGCAGTTTGTATAGGAAAAACCAAAAGCCTACTTGCGAGCCACAGCAGGCATGATTCCCAGATGATAGAAGGTATTGCCATGAGAAAAAAAACAGTGAAAACACTTTATAAAATCTTGCATTATCCCAGTATCCTCTTATAACAGGTTAATAAACAAGCTGGCTAATCTCATGTTCCTTTCTATTGTCTTTGAATATCAAGACATACTTGGTGTCACCCAAGCGGCTCTGCAGTAACTGAGATTTTGCTGTGCCAGCATTTGAACTTTATTATTGTACGTAAATAAATTGGATCCCTTGACAGCATCTTTTAATACATCAGCAAATAAAAGGATCATTTATAGCCCTTGAAGAGGGCTTGTGCTCCTCCTCCTCCTCAAAATTTACTTTATGTTTTTGCTGCTGAAAAATCCACCCTGCACTGTGCAGCAAATTCCCAGCGTCTGATTGTCAAGAAGTGTTGGGGAACGTGGGCATTTGTGTGAAACGCAGTGATTCTCTCACTCTGTCACCCTACAAGTTACGTCCCCTCTTCTACTTTCTAGTGTGTTGTTATTGTTCTTATGAAATAATATGGGCTCCCTCTGGTGACTAATTGAACACCTGCATATTCCCAAAGCTTTTAAGCAAGAGAAGCCTGATGGATCAAAGTGCTTGCATGTGTACAGGAGGATGCCACATCATTCTACATTTGTGTGTGTGTATAAATTCCATGAAAACCTATGTAAACATCAGTTCCAGGAGACAGTCACCTATTTTGTTCAGTGCTCCAGGCACGCAGTTTCTGTTCTAACATTTTCTAACTATTAAAACAACACATTGAAAGTAATCAGTGCAAGGCTGGAACTATAGATTTCACATGATGACAATGATTTTTGCAAACCTGTTTCTATGGGGAAAAAAAATCCTGGAAGAGGGAGCTGCCAATGCTGTGCAAAAACATGATGTGGTTTTCTACATTTATGTCAGAGGGAAAACAAGCTCAATTTCCAAGATGCACAGTGTGTTGGGAAGGAAGCAAGGTTAGGCAGAAGTTATGGGCATTTTTCGAGGCAGAATGAAAAAGTCCATAGAAATTACTGCTGATTTTCATTAGGCAGTTTGAATGCAGCACTTACATTTGTATTAATAGGGTGCAGACTGCTCCTTGTCAGATGATCCTAGTGACTGAAAGCTCTCCAAACTGTGTTTTTGATTATGGTTATTAGAAATAGCACTTCATAAGTGCTATTACATCTTGTTTTCAAGTAGCTTTACAGAAAAATAAATGAAAAAAATGTTAGTTTAGATGAATAGGAAATAGTGGGTTTGGTTTAAAGTAATGTCCTTTCAGGGACATAATGTTATCTTCTTTAAGCCATCCTGAAGGTCTCTTTGTCACTATTTATCTCATGTAGTAGGAGCACAGAGGTGTTTGAGAAAAAGACAGAGCACAATCTTTAGACTATATTAAGCCTTGTAAAGAGCATCTGGGCATCTGAAATCACTGGTGATTCTCTGTTTCATTTGGGTTGATAAGAAGGCAACCATCAGAAAAAAAAGGATAGTATCCTATTTTAAGAGTCATTCCAAAGTCATATAATTTTTCTTACAGTATCAACATTGTTACAATCTTTAATGCATTGTTTTAATAGTAATGGTATCCACTGTAATATGTTTCATTCCACTTTTTCTTTGTAATTTTATAAAATCTTTCAAAGGAAGAGTCAGAGTTATCTTTATTTTGGGTTTCAGCCTAAGGACTATCAACATATAGCCTCATTCTACAGTCTGGTTGGGTTTTTTTATAGCATAAACATATTTTTTCTGCTTTTGCATTTGAAATTGCAATGATACGGTAACTTCAACAAGTATCGAATCTCAGGCTCTCACACTGAATAGACTGAATATAGCAGTCTACATTCAAGTGTTTGGTCAAGTTAGGCTGCTCAAGAAATGACTAATTTCCTGTATAGACAATATACTTATCTTGAAAGTGCTGGTTCAGATTACTAGAATATAATTTATAAATGGTCATATGCTACATAGTCAAGTCACTCACCTGAGAGCTGGTGTACTTATGTTTTTTTATGACTCAGGTCATTTTCCTCTGTGCGTGGATCTCTTTGTACAGGTGCCTTTCAAGGTTTACATTATTCAAGCTTTATGAATCAGTTACTATTTCAGCAAATATAAAGAATGAAAAAAAATATTTGTTACCTTATGTTGCTTTTGAATCTTTGCTTTTATTCCACTTTTTTCTTATTTCTCCTTTAGACAGAACAGTGTCTTAAATTTTGGGATTTATTAGCTTTTTTTTTTATTAAGTACAAGGGTATTTTTATTAGCTATGATTTTTTTTTTCCTTTTTTCCTAACTTTCTTTGTGTGATTCCGTTGCTGTTTTAAAAATGTTGAAGTAGAAAATGTCTTATTCTCTCCTTAAGCATGTAAAAGTGAAAAGCTGCTGGAATATATTTTAATATTTCTATAATTTGAGATATCAGAAATGTATCTTGCAAAAACAATGTTTTCCCAGTTGAAAGAGAAGTTAACATGTAAAGACCACGCTAAACGTTTTTCTGCTTACAAAGTTCAACATTTAAACAACGGGTTAATCTTGGAAAAAAATATCTCTTATATTTTTTTTGCAGTGACCAAGTGATATACAAGCATGACTATGACCCGTGCAACAGTATTTTCTTACTGCTTCTGCAGCAGCCACCTGGTTCTTTAATTTGCTTAGCAACAGAAAGAAGGCATTTTGTTTTAGAAATACTAGAATCATTTTATAAAATTCCATTTGCAGACTTTCTTACATCTAAGAGTCCATCTCAAGCAGCTTAAAAAATGTGTGTGTATAAAATACAGGAGGTTTTACAAAAAATAATTGCCATCTTTGCTATGTCAAGAAAAAACTGGCTCATTATGAAAGATGTAACAATCTTTTTTGGAGATAGTATGTTGAAGTGCTAAAGAACTTTTTCTAATACAATCACTATTACTGCATGGAAATGTCACTCAGTCATAGAATCATAGAATGATTAGGGTTGGAAAGGACCTTAAGATCATCCAGTTCCCATCCCCTGCCATGGGCAGGGACACATCACACTAGACCTTGTCGCTCAAAGCCCTGTCTAACCTGGCCTTGAACACTCCCAGGGGTAGAGCATTTACTGCTTCTCTGGGCAACCTGTGCCAGCTGCTCACCACCCTGTCTGTAAAGAGCTTCTCCCTTTTATCTATCCTGAACTTCCCCTGTTTAAGTTTAAACCTATCACCCTTATCCTATCAGTACAGCCCCAGACAAAGAGTCCTCATCCAGCATTCTTGTAGGCCCCCTTCAGACACTGGAAGGCTGCTTTGAGGTCTCCACACAGCTTTCCCTTCTCCAGTCATTTAAAAGCATAAGAGATACTAAATTTAGTTGTGAACTACAAACTCTTTCACCTCTACATTTTCCTTCTGATGGTATAATAGATTCCAGACATTTCATTCCTCATCAAAAGTCTTCAGCTAAATGTCAGTTGTATGTATTAAAAAGTATTTTGTGAACTAAAAATCATCATTAGATATCAAAAGAATGAGTATATAGGAGAGCATAATCTTTGCTAGACTTTTTTTTTTTTAAGGTAGATTAAAGGTTTTGCTTGTTTTCAGAAATATTTCAAACAGCATTTGCATTTCAAAGCAGACGGATGTTGTTTCTATATAAACTTTGTAAGAAAAGATTAATCAGTCAAGATCCTTAACAATCAAAGATATTGAAGAACTGCAGCAAACTGTAATTTAAGATTGGGTAGCTTGATTTTGTGTAATAATGCAACTGTGTGACTTGGACAAAACTCCATCAAAAAGAGTGCAGCTTCAGTTGAAGACTCTGCAGGGACTACATATCCTAAGTACTTCTTTGTTGTTCCACTTTGTTTAAGATGCTCAGTTTAGAAGGCTCATGTCAGTGTAAAGCCTCAGAGGTTTTAAAATCTCTTTTAAGTGCAGCACTCAGGCTAAGATTTTCTCTTGCGGCCTCCTGTCTGTCCTCATCTCGACCCAAGCCCCCTTTGCTTTCTAGCTGCAATGTGTGAAGGAAGGCCTGGCTCCCTGCAGTATTTCCAGCACCTCTGAACTTGCCATCAGCACAGTATAATGATGTCCTGGGTGAGCTCCTTTTTATCTTAAGAAAGCACTGAGCCTGAAGAAGATTTCCATAGTAATTGGTAAGGCCAACATGTGGCAACTGTTAGACACCTTCAGAGAAAGTAGCTTGGTCCTTACATCAAAGTCTATTATGCATGATACCCGCACAGGGCAAGGACTATTCAACTATCAGTAACAAATCTTTCCTTCTTATTTTATTTAATCTATGCAATTTTCTCATTGGGGATTGTGAAAGCAGAAGTAGGAGGTTTTGAATCATATAATTTTTTACAAGCGAAATTCCAAGTAAGATCATTACTCTTCTTATGCAGTTCAATGTGTTTTTTAAGGTAATAACTTTTTGGTACTTTTGTGGTTAATTTGCGTTGCTGGGTACTTTGCGCTGTGAAAGTAGTGCCTTGGTTGACTAAGTCAGCCCTGATGTGATATATGATGGAATTAAAGGACAGAGCAATGCTTTAAAGTCAAATCAAAGAAACCATGATGTTATCTTGAAGTTTGATAAAGCTGGAACTTTTCATGTGCCAACTGCATCACTGGAAAACATGCATGAGGCACTGCTTGATATTGCCTAGGAGAACGTTCTTTCAATGGATTCTTCACCCTATGTTAAACAGCAGTGTGATGAAGGGGAAGCAGAACAATCACAACATTACCAAGCCTTGTCTTTCTTATTAAGAAAGAATAAAATGAGAAATGAATATTGAAAATAAATATGAGAATGGCTTGCATCAGTTGATGTGTATTCCCATCCTCTCTCAAACGCGCTCCTCATGTTTAATTTGTTACTAGTATGTTTTCTCATTAAAGCTAAAGATGTCACATTCAAAGTGAGCTATTATGGACAACTCATACTGCATACATTTGTGGAAATGGCTAAACAGCTCCTTGCTAGATATGCCATGCGTTATAATCAGGGATAACATAAGCAGTTAAAAATGGAGAAAAGTATTTGATATGTATCATGAAATTAAAGAAAGCAGGTAATTCTATTTGCTATACAGAAGTCTTGCAAAAAACTTTCTTAGGCCACACAATATATTGACAAGAATGTAAACGTTTCTCATATAACCAAATTTAGTGTATTTTTTTTTCTGTGGGAATATATATGCAAAGCCATTTCGGTATTTAATAAGACAAGTTGTTCTTTTTAAGGCTAGAAATATTTTTTTAGGTTCCCATTAAAATCAAAGAAAACTGAATTAATCTGGGAAGATTTTTTGAGGGGAAAAAAAAATTCATAACTTTGCCAGCATTATTTTTAGTGCTGAAGTTTTGTGAAGGCTACAATTTGGAAAAAAAGGCAATCGTTGACTATTTCTTTGGTTCCACTTTATGTATCCTTCATTCTTTGCATCTTGGTCACTACTTCCTTCCTGAAAAGATATAAGGGGATGAATAGACTAAGAAATTATAAGAATAATACTGAAGTTTGGAGATGGAACTTTCCTTTAGAGTCTGAAGGGAAGAAAAATGTGTTACTCGCTTTCACCTTTTTACTAGTATAACTCCTTTATGGATGCTATTTGTAGCCCCGTTAGCTTGAGGATTTTGTTAACACAGGTGCCACTGTGCAATAGATGTTTTTATTCTTGTGAAATGAAGGCCTGGAATGTCTTTAAAATTCAAAGGTTTTACTCTTTTCTCTGTGATGCACATACTCTTACATTTAAGTATAGCAAAGCAGGCAGGAGTTAAGACTGCTTTTTACATGTCCAAATGGGGCTTGCCTTTTTACATCTACATATATATTTTATTCTAAGGGTATGCTGTTAAGCTTAATTGTGAATGGCTTGGATATTGCTTTTTAAAGCATTGATCTTCTTGCTTACCAGTTTTTGAAGAGACCATTTGTTTCTTTGGGGTTCCTTGTTAAGTTCTACAATCAGCACAGTATAAGCAATTTTCTTTGTAATATAATTAAATGTCTGAATACTTTCATTATGATTACAACCTTGCTGCATTGTGCCTAAACAATCTACTGTTTAAATTGCTGTGTTCTAAATAATTACTGTTTATCTTCAATATTTTCCTCTTCAAGCTCTGTAAGAAAGGGATTTGTTAGTGAAAATGTTCCAAGTGTCCTATCGTTAATTTCAAACTGAAGTATCTTCTCTACCTTATACAGAAAAAAAAATAGACGATTCCTGTTTCAGGAGAGGGGTGGCTGGTTTGGGTGTGCTAATTATGGCACTAGTTATATATATTATTTTTCATAGAGATCATGGAAAATATTATCTTTATGCTCCTTATCAAGGGGCTATCAGGTTGTTTGGGAAGAAGACATAACCAATCATTTATTTACCCTTAAATCAAAGCCTTTCTCTGAAGAATGCTGCTGAGAGGAGCTCTGCACAGCGGTACTAGTTTTGGCTGGGACAGTTTTCTTTGCAGGAGTGCTATGGTTTGGACTCACAACGTCAAAGCCTTTTCTGCTCCTGACCCCACCAGTGAGCAGGCTAGGGGTGCACAAGTAGGAGGAGATGCAAGTGGGACAGCTGACCCTAAATGACCTAAGGGATATTCCTTACCATATGATGCTCAGCGTGTTTTATTTGGTTTTGTTTTTTTTTTTTTTTTATTTGTTTCTTTTTCTTATTAAACTGTCTTTATCACAACCTATGTGTTTTCTTATTTTTACCCTTCTGATTCTCTCACCCATTCTGTTGGTGGCAGCAATGAAAGGCTGTGAGGTGCTCATCTGCCTACTAGGTTAAAACACAACAGGTTACAAGATATCAGTTCTTCTAAACACTTTGCACATCATTCATATTACCAAAGCCCTGATGTAAATAAGGAGGCTGGATGCTCACATGAATGCAAACATGAGAGCTCACAATAAAGGCTAATGCTCCTTCACATCCTTCTCTTTCCCCAGCAGAGCTGCACCTACATGGTAAATACACATACTTGTGCAATGAAGAGCTTTTATTTTGCAAACTTGTGCCCATCTCTTGTTAGGGGAAAGCAGAGATCTCTTAAGGGTAGGTTTTATGAAATGGGACACTAGTTCTTAAAACAAGCAATAAAAATCTATGCATAAGTTTTGCTCCAAACATCAAATATACTAAAGTGCTAAAGATTTCTTTTTCCTTTCAAATTTGGTCAGGATAAGATGGTTTTGTGTGAGTCTTGCAGAATAAGTACAGCTTTTTTTCTATGTCAGCTCATTTCTGCATTTGTACTAAGCTTTAAACTCAACATTGTTTAACTGCTCGTATTTGAGTTGATACAAGTATCGAAAGAAATGGATTTACAATGCTGTTTGGGAAGCAGCATTGGAATTTATGTAGCCTTAGGGCTTGTTTTTCAACTGTGGGAATTACTAGTGAGTCACTGTTGGGTGTGGGAAATGCAGTGTCTCTAAAGAAAGAGACTAAATGCGCACACACACACATACTGCTTTCACAACTAGTTCCACTTTATTCACTCAAGCATGGGTCCCAGCCATGAAGCCAAAAACCAACTACATCATTCCCAGCCACTGTTTTCAGTCACTATAAATTCTATTTTATAAACAATTACTCCCCAGGCTGCTTCCCAGCCATACTTTGCACCCAAACACTCCCTGGCTTACTCAAGACCAGGTGCACAGATCAGCAATTCCTCCTCTTCTTTAATTACTCACATAGCAGGAATAGGACAGCTTGCAGTTCCCACAGGGAAACTAGTGTTTCAATTCATGCTGCATTCTTTGTTAATTTTTAAGCTATATCATTGTGAAGATTCAAGGCTAGGAACCTAAAAAGCTGCAAGTACTGTTCTAAAAGAAGAAAGAAAATTCCTCATTTGCCTACTTTATCTTTGGTTATGAATGACTGAAATCTTGTTATGTGAGGCTTTAGAAACTGCACCCATGCAAAGCAACTAGAGGTAGCATCTTAGGTTCATGCTATGAACTTGTTAAATATAATAAGACTTCCACACTAATAGTTAGCTGAGCACTCTCAGTTTGTTTTCTTGAATACTCGCTCCTATCTCCACTTCTTATGATGCAACTGTCTCTATAATATACTTTCATTCTTCATTTGTTTTGGTATGGCACATGTGCCATATATTCACGAGAGGACTGGGAAATTTAGTAAGGAGGGATACTGAATAGAGTGACTCCTTTGCCAATACACCCTTTTTACTTGGCAAAAGAAAAGGAACACCACTGTGCCTTTGAAAATACTTAGCTTCTATTGAGGAAGTAAAATTGATAACTTGCCATAATGTGAAGACAAGTAAATGGGTAACCCCGACTTGTTGTAGGCATTGATTTATTTATAGGTATTTATTTATTTTACCTATAGGTATTTTATTTGGAGAAGGCTGCGTGGAGACCTCATAGCAGCCTTCCAATATCTGAAGGGGCCCTTTAAGGATGCTGGTGAGGGACTCTTCATTAGGGACTGTAGTAGTAGGACAAGGGATAATGGGTTCAAACTTAAACAGAGGAAGTTTAGATTGGATCTGAGGAAGAAATTCTCTACTGTAAGGGTGATGA
>JASSUY010021752.1:4526-17060 GCA_032466535.1 Forpus xanthops | reverse complement strand
GCATCAGCCCACCTCACAAGCATGTCAAGGTCCCTCTGGATGGCATTCCTTCCCTCCAATGTATCAACCGAGCCACATAGCTTGGTGTCATCAGCAAACTTGCTGAGGGCACACTCAATCCCATTCCCCATGTCACTGACAAAATGAGCCACAAAGCGAGAGTTCAGATTCAAACTTCCTCAAGCACAAGGATTTATCCCAGTTTATTACACAGGCTAAAAGTAATGAAATCTGAATGGACTTTCCATAGTTAAATAGATGTTAGGTTTCAGGCCAATCTTTAGTAAAAACATTTTCAAAGGCCTGGAGGGAGGTTATGGAATAGCTGGCAGTGGGTGAAAGAGAAGCTACTGTATTATTCCAACCCCTCTCTATCTTACTCTGCTTTTTTTCTTGAAACACCTTAATATCGAAGGCTGTGTGTGAGCAGTGGCAAAGGGCACAGTGGCAACTTCAAGTGCAAGTGCCAATGAACTACTGGAATTTCACTTCTCACTTCAGAGTGCACTGGACTACTCATGCATAGAAGTCTGTGAAATTGGACTCTTCTGAAATTCACTACATTAAAAGGAGATTTGTTCCTCAATCCTCCACATCACAGTCTTATCTCCATTGTGCACGAAATCTGGGGAAGACTACTGCCTTATTCAGACCGAAATGACAGTTAATTATTCTTATGTTAACATTGGGATATTAATACTGATTCTAAAAAAAGGACTGGGGATAGGGAATGTTTTTCGGAAACGTGCTCTTCCTTGCAAGTTGATAGGTTTAAAACCAGGTTGGTGACACAAAAACAATACCAAACATAAAATACATTCTGCTTCCCATGAATGGTTCAGCATACAGGTATGTCTGCACCTCATCCTGAATTTAAGAACTACCTTGTGAACACCTTCGAGTTTAGAGAGTCATGTCATAAAAGACAACATAAATCTAGATCTATTAAAAATATACAATAGAGATACAATTCTCTAAGTATGGCATTTATTTTAACAATGAAAAAATAAAATTCTAGAGAAATTACATCTATAATCATAACCAGTAAAGCAAGCTTATTATTCTGATAATCTGGGTGCAAGGCCAAGGTAAAAGCCAGGTCATTTATTTTCTGTTCTCCTGAGCTAGGTGAAATCCAGAGTCCCCATTTTCACAAGAAGACTCAAAGAAGTCAGCAGGAGGAACTTCGCTTTGAAATTATTTTTCATCTGAGGCAGCAGTGAATTATATCTTTTATGACACCACACAGCCAAGTTAATAACGGAATTCAGTGTAAGCTCCCTACACTGCTTATTTACTGGAGAGCTTCTTTTAGTGAATAAAAAGGTCCAAGCAGCAACAAAAAAGGAGCATAAGCTTCTTTTGTATTGCAGCTAATGAAACCTAGAAACTATGTACCATGATCTTAAGTGGATTTCTAAGATATATTGAAAAGTTCTTGGAGAGTAAATGAGGCGTACACCACTCAGCCATGATGATAATACCCACCAGAACAGGTATCACAGCCACCCATTAACCATTTACAGAGACACAACTTGAAAGACAAAGCATTCACATGACTTTTCTGTAAGGAAGGTGGAGTAGGATTTAAAATAGTTAAATATTCAGTAAAGAAGCCAAGCATTTGTTTGTCATCCACCACATGTCAGATGGGCGTTAGTAAGCTTTGCTAGAAAATCCCACAGTAAGGCAGTGAGGCACTACTCTTACTGTGGGAAAAGTTGGCAACGGGAAAAGTTCTCCTTGGTTTGTTCATGTTTGCCTGATGTTGTCCACAAAATTAACTACAGGCAAAAAAACTCACAGTGTGCATACACGTAACTATGAGATTTGTGCACTCAGTCAAGCAGTTATAGGTCCCAGGGTTGATCCTATGTAGAAATGAAAGTGTAAATACCCTCCCAGGACAAGAACATCATCACTAGAACTGTTAGTTAGACAAGTCTTACTGCCAGAAGTAATGCTCCTTTATTACACTAAATGTGAGAAATGGGGAATGAGAGAGGAGTTTTTCTGGGATATTCCTTCTTCAGGTTAAATTAATAGGCCTTAATATCTGGTTTGGTTTGTTCTAGTTGTTCAAGTTTTGTTTTCCTGAATACTGGTTGAATAAGGTATTAGCGCTCCAGAAAAAAAGCAGGAACACATTTTCCAAATCTGCTCATACTCTGCCAAATGCCATCTCCTAGAATCTCAGTTTGCATATGACCAATAAAAAACTTGTTAGGGTTTGGCACCTAAAATCTCTGGTAACTCATTATGCACTGGCTCTGCCCAACACAGTAAGATGCTAAGGACTTTTAGTCTCTCCTTTTCCTGGCTGTCATGGACTACAGCAGTATGAAACATTAGATCTGAGAGAAAAAGTCCCTCTGGGAGAGCCTGAGTGCCACAGAATGAAGAAGGAGTCTGTGAAATTCTCAGGGACAAGGAGCAGAGAGAGAATAGGGCCCCAGGGGGAAAAGGACAGGTTCTGACATGGATTCCAGTGAATATTTGCTCAGTAGACCTCTGCGAGCCATTTGGAAATAAGACCTAATATAAATGATATGGCAGTGTGGAACTGAAGAATATGTTTTCAAATAGTGTTTGTAACCACACTGGAGTTGGCATTTTTCGTGATAGAGTACAGCATGGACCCACTATATATGGGTGCTCTGGGTGAGATAAGCAACATTTCTGAAGGATCCATTAAGACTTTCATGAATGGCATTTTATCCCTATCCTCATCTGTATTACTTCCCAAAAGCTGTAGCCATAGATCACAATCCCAAAGTGTAAAGCACTGCACAAAAGGGCCGTGACAAACCTGTGTCTATGCTTCACACAGTTTACAACCTGGGTTACAGACAGACTCCTTTTTTAAGCTGTAATCTGTTTTGCAGACATTTTCACAGTACCATGACAAAGACATACAAGGAACTTCCTGCAACAATAACAAGAGTTACACCAAGCATGGTCCACTGATACGTGAAAGGTTCAGATTCTGTCCCGACTGAACAATACAGCATACATAAAATTCCCAAAAGCTATAGATGGGGCAGGTTTTACCTAGCACAACTATCAGCAGCAAAAGCCAGAACAAGTAGATTACCAGCCACAGCAGCATATATTGTAACATATCTCTCCTTTTTTGTCACTAAGCCATATGAAGCATTTGCTGTAGCATTATTCTTTCATCTCTTCTGTTGATAAGCTACTTAGCAAGGTAGAGTTGAAGCTAATCTGAGTACTGTATGAGAAATGTTATGTGCTATTTCACTGGGCCACTGCTTGATATTTGGTCTCCTCTTTCCAAGCCCTTTTTGTGAATCGCAGCTGCTATCTCAAAGCTAAATCCTTTGGCCCAGGTCAGAAAAAGGCCCTGAATGTGGAAGCACTTCCTGAAAAGAAGTGGGATAACACATTTTCCCTTGGTTTACATCTGAGAGCAAGGGAAGGAATTTGGGATCTTTAAACAAATTTCTTCTGCACTGCTCAATGAAGGAATAAGATTCTGATGCGCACAAGTCTGAGAAGTGACTTATTAATACAATTGACTCCCCTACATAAAATCTATTTCTGAAGAAGAAAGTTAATGTGAGTATATCAGGCATCATCTCAGCGGCCACATGACAGATATTCCACAGTGCAGCCAGTATCTTACAAACATTTTCTACTGTAAATCCTTTGACAGTCTAAAATAACTCAATCAGAGGTTTTCAACCACTGAGTTTATAATTTCAAGGTTTTCCCCTCCTTTAATCAGCAGTTTTATAACCTACTGCTCTTCCTTCAAAAAGAGCTGGTGATGATCAGTGTTTATTCCAAACCATTTAAGAAGGCAGCTGTTTATTAAAGTGCCAACAGCTATGATTGATTTCTGATGTTCATGAGTGCATCTGTTTTCTAGTTAATGACATCACTGCAAGCAAACAGATATTGCAAGCTGGGGCTCTAATGGAAAACTAAAGCAGCCATGCCTTCTCTATAAAAAGTAAATCAATTTCACTCAGAAAAAAAATCTATTAATATGTCAAATGTTCAAGTTACATTCATGCCAATTGGCATTCCTATATGCAACTGGCATTTTCTCAAAAAGAATCTGTGGGTTAACAGTGTTTATATTAAAATCTCTAAAGAAGACATCTGTTAGTTGAAGTTCCAAAAGTGGTGACTGATTTATGATCTAGTAAATCACATCTGTACAGGGAAAAAAAAGGGCTGAACTACAGTGAAACTAACATCTGTCATCAGACAAATGTAGACCACGATACTGAATGAAAAATGGAAGCATTTCAGGTTGGGAGTGCTCCCCTTAATTCTCCTCTTTTTGCAGTGGTTAAGATAAGGAATAAAAATGAGCGGACTCCAAGCTCCACTGAAACTTACAGAAGTAATAGCATTTTAAACCTCATTTCTTAGAACTGAATTCCCATCTGGTGCAAACTAGCTCACTTTTTACTGGCTTTAACTTCTCCTGCCTCCTCAAGAATGCACTGCAGACCATAGCATTGACAAGAAAACACTGACCTTACCTCCTTTAACAATCTCTTTTTTTTAATAATATAACTTGACTTTTATGAAAAGAAACAAGAGCACATGTAACCATTTCCTTTGCAATTCCTCATATGCAGCAAACACAGATGTGGAGCTAAAGGCACTACTGCTTATCTGCCTGTCCCTGGGAATCTCTAAGGAAATGCTTTCTATTTTATGCCAAACAGGGTATGATGTGCTCAGGGAACAGGGCCATGACTCAGGAATCCCCAAACTGTGAAGCGCCTGCCCTTATCAGAGCTTTAGCTTTGTCTCTGTGAGGATGCATCAAGAGCCAGTGTGGAACTCACCCCTGCAGGGAGATCTGCCTCCTGCTGCCACATGCCTTGGTGTTGGCTCAGCTCAACCTTCTGACATTTCCATCAGAAGTCCCTGCCTCTTCAGCATATGCTTCTTTGGGCATGCATGCATTCTGCCTGCACATCTGCAATACTGCATACTGGTGAGAGGGAAATGAATGAGATGAACTAGATCCTAGAAACCAACCATTTAAAATTCAGTCATTTAAAAAAATAGCAAAAATAGTGAAATCACATTTTAAGACCTGAAATAAAACCTTCAAATTTCTTGTGTTTTGTGTCCTTTTCTCCTCTTCCCTGGCTCTTGACCTGAGTAACAGCAGCTTCTGAAATTCAGAAACATTACAATGCCTGCTTTCTCCCTATTATTTCATCTTCCATGTGTTTCTTTCCTCTCCCATTTTTTCCACAGAAGCGCCAGGAAACATTACTATTCTTTTTGCAGAGAGCAGGACATGACCTATTCAAAGCCTAATGAGCCTCCTCATTGAGGTTTCAATCTTCATCTTTGAGACAAAACTTAACCCTATGCAGCCACTTTTAATTCTTTTTTATTTTCTAACTTATCTCTCATTTGACTCTGCCTCTCATCTCCTTTCCTAGCTTCATTCAGAAATTCAACTACAAACAAAGCGTGTCATTCCCTATTTCCTCTTATCTTCTTGCATCTTGAAATAATTAGCAAAGCATATTAGAAACAGCAGAAGGCACTGGCGAATCACTTGACTGCAATAAGCTATCCACAGAAGAGCATGTTAGTGTTAGCTTTTTTGGTGGAGATTGTAGATCTCCTTCCTTTAACCTAAGGAGTCTTCATCCAGCAGTTTGAGCTAAAGCTGGCAGAACCACCAGATCCTTATGGGTACCACAGAGCTGGGAATCATCTCACTGTTGCTCTGAATAACAGTTTAAGATCTATGGACACCTTAACTTCTTGTCTCATCAATGGCACCATACAATCATTCACAATCAGTTGTGAGATAAAACTCCATTTGCTTCACAGATTTTGTGTGAATAATTACTAAATGTAACCCGCTAATGCATAAACCCATCATGCACCTTGGAAGGAAATGCTTACACATGGTCCACAGACTTGACATTTGTAAGCTTGACTACTTATTTTAGTTTTCAAACAGGGAAATAAGCCTAGGAAATTGTCTGAGAAATCTCACCCTGTGTCTTCAGGGAATTTTGAGAAATTAAATATTCTGTCCTGTGATTAGAGTGGAAGTATTTAAAATGGAGGAGAAATAATCATTCTGCAGTAGGTTTTGATAATTCATACCTACTATTAAATAAGTATACTCATTTTGCAATGTTTTAAACCTTTTCATTATATTAATTAGACAACATATTCAATATTTAAAAAAAGCTTCTTACAGCTTTGGAATAAGGAAAAAAAAATAGAGCTGCTATCTTATGACTTTTTTATTTCCTAGCTATTTTTAATTTATTCTTTGTGAAACTTTGGAGAGAAATTCTAAACCTTGACCTTTTCTATAATAGCTTAGTGCATTATGTTGCCCTTGCTCCATGGGTACATGCTTTTCTAAGCATCTCTGATGCTGAATTTGATATCCTAAACATTTTCATTAAACTCATTTTTTTGGGCATGCATTATCACTTCAGGTAGCCAAGCAGCAAGTGAACTTCCCACTGTGATTATACACAGCAAGACATTCAGTGTGCTCAGAATACACGCAGCAATTATGCAAACCCATCAAAGCAACCCCTTCTTAAAGGTGGTATGGAAGAACATATTGAACAAGTGATGACTGGGGAATTATCTAGCAGCAGAAACAGCAATAGCACTAAAGCTGATTAGACCATTTGAGAAATCATATTGACATGTTTTTTAAATCTTATAATTTCACTGCTATCATTTTCCAACAAACCTAAGATACAGTTTATGGATAATGTACCACAGATCAAGATGTTGCTAAAGGTAAATGCATCTGCACAGGAAGCATCTGCAGAGCAAATGACAAGCGTTACACTTACACATGGGTTTGCCCAATGGCAATCAACAGAGTTAAAATCCTGTAAAGTACTAAAAGTACTTAAGGGGACTACAGGGGAGCAAACTATAGGAAATAATGTCTCATTGATTCTGCTGCTAGAGAATAATCAGTGGCTTTCATTTTTTCTTTTTGTCTCATTCTCAGATGACATACGGCCATGGTTTCCATATTTAGCCTGAATTTAAACATTGACTGTAAGGGAAAACAATCCCATTAATTCAAAGCTTTAAGGAGGATAGTTTTGCTGCCCAGTTTCCTCTGATTCTGAGATGGGAAGTTTCCAACTGTCCTTAAGCAACTGACCAGGGCATACAAACAGTTGCATTCAGCATTAGCATATTACACACTTTCAGTGCTGTGACTTGAATAAGATAATTAGAAGGAATATATTACTCCTGTAGCCATCAAATTAGTAATGGCTTGCTGGGGTTTTTAATTCCTAGTCAGGACAACACACAAGTTCAAGATGAGAAGAAATCTATACAACAAGGTAAATGTATTAAGTTGATCCCTAGAGCGTCAAGCACCATATGCACATGTTTGTGAGGGATTCTGCTTCACTGAACAACTCAAACAACACATAATTTCTCTAATCCTGCTTGATCCCTGGAGACACACTTGCAGGTCGCTGTTTAAATGAGGAGAAAATTGGTTATAAATCAACTTAATTTTCAAATATATTAGTCCAAAGAGAACCCAGTTTTATGTGAAATGGTAGCATTTAGAAGGGAGTATAAGAAAATCTCAGTAAGAAAATCATTTGACTTTAATCTTAGCATCCAAAAT
This sequence comes from Forpus xanthops, assembly GCA_032466535.1. Classification (NCBI taxonomy): domain Eukaryota; kingdom Metazoa; phylum Chordata; class Aves; order Psittaciformes; family Psittacidae; genus Forpus; species Forpus xanthops. The sequence goes on along the minus strand of JASSUY010021752.1, from coordinate 9,415 downwards.
TTAAAGTGATGCTCTGTCTCTTGTTTTCCAGGTCTCCAAATTTCAGCAGTGACACAGAATACGAAGGCATAATTAATCATAAACAAATTAGTTACACTTTTTATAAATGTACAATAGAATATTTGACACAGAGCCCTTTTCTTGTCTTACTTTGGGATAAAGTATAGGCTATCAAGAATAGCAGTTGTAATTTTTGATGTCTTGCATTTCTTCTGAAAGGAAATGGTTTTAAATGAGAGGTGACATGGTTGCATTAAAAACACAATTTTTAAGTAGTAAGAATAAAGGTCTGAATTTAAGGATATGCCACGATTTCCTCTCTGTTTTGTCACATACCCACTGAAAGAAAAATAAACTTGCAATTGTGTCCTGCACTATGCAGCAATACTCCCCAAGGAACTTGATAACAGTTGTACCACTTAAACGTTTTTGCTTTCATCAAAAACTACTACACAACTCATCACTATCATGCTATGTTCAAAAGGAAACGAGCTGCTTTGATAATGTCTACAGAGCTTCTTCTGTTTCTTCCTTTCCATGACCGAAGTGTAGAAGAAGTAGAAGAAGCTTTCTGAGATCCTACATTTGTGCATTCAGACACTGATGGAATTTTTCACAAGAATTCAGGCAGAGGGCTAATCCTGCCAAGCACTACTTTTACTGAAGTGGAGAGAGGTTGCCAGAGATGCTCAGCGTCTCACAAACTATACTCCAACTGACAGCACAAGAACAAAATGACTGCAAGGTCAGAAGAATGCAGAGAGCTTAAATCCCTGCTTACTTCATACATCAACTATGCAAAGTGCCTGTATCTCATCTTAGGAGTTGCTGTACCGTTTTTGTAACAAGTTTTGGAAAACACAGAAGAAACAGCAGGAAAAAAAAACAAAGCAAATAAGCTTCAAAGACTCGGGATTCCAGTAAATATATATGAAATTATAGACAAATTGGACTTTATATCTTTCTCATTAGGTGCAGGAAAAATTCTCCTCTGTTATGCTGATAGAGCGGTTACAAAGATAATGAATAAAGTCTGGTCCAACTGGCTTACTGAAGCATTTTTTTATATCAATATGTATTATACTAGTACTTAGCAATGTGCTTTTATCTCTAAAGATAACAGCATCTTAAAAATATTCATAAACCAACAAACCAATCAACCCACAGGAAAAATCCAAACTAGTGTTTTAGTGATGCATGTCTGAACCCATTAGTAGTCTTGCCTTCTCCAAGTCAGAAGGTCCAGTGATTAAAGCACATAAATAAGGCTAAAAAATCTCATATCACCAGTGATTTACCATGTGACATATCACCCCCCCCCCCCCGTTCAGCAAGTTACGTAGTTCCTGTCACTTTTTTTTTGCCACACGGTCAGGAAAGTATTATTCCCATGTTTCTGTAGCTCACACAGATTGTGAGAGCCAATTACCACTTGTGAAATGCTTTGAATACATATTATCTGAGCACAGCTAAGGAAAAGAATGGTAATTACTCACAGCTTTCATTTTCCAGCACATTTCAAACAATTTTCTGTGCCTCAGCTAAAGTGATCACACCCAAAGCCCATCACCCTCAAACCCCTGCTCTCAAAATGCACATTATAGTGCAAATGTGCACAACAGACCAGACATGTGAGAAAGACTTTAGTGAATTTGTTGGCTGCTAGATAAGGTGAATAACAGAATTATTTTCTTGAGCATTTGCAATTACAATACTTTCATTTAATTCAAGGCATTCAAATACAGCTTTTCTCGTGTCCTTTGAATAATGATGCCTACCAAAGTATACTAAACACTTGAAAATGGAAGACCTTCCTTCTTGAAGGAGACAGAAATGTATATAACATATACATTTATACATAATTACATATAAAACACACGGAAATATATGTAAGTTTATAAAAACATGAACGTTACAGAGAAATCAGGTATCTATAGTAACAAGATGTTGGTATTCTAATGTCACTGTACTTTCTCATAATAGGACCATTAATGAAATAGTTGTTTGATGTTCCATCACATATAATGATAGCTTTTTGTGCCGTAAGTAGATAGCTATACAGATGTGTGAAGATACATTTGTTATTGCCAAAAAAAATCCTCAGCAGGGCCATTAGAAAAACCCATCATTCTAATCTCACAATTTTAAGAATGTGACACCTTCAAAAGATAAAAAGAAGTTACTAAGGTGAAAGAAAGAGTTCATTTGAAATATGGAAAGAGAACTGCTGGATGAAGATAGCAATATCCTATAGCATTCTAGGACCCACCATGCAAACTTGCTGATCCTGCAATTCTCCCTCATTCCCGGGAACAATTGTACTTTAATGGCATGACATGATTTTTTTTATCAGATAAGGAGATAGAGCAGTTTTGGGAAAGGATTTTTCACTACAATAATTTTTTAAATGTGCTTTAAATACCCTTGCTACTTCTTCCTATGTCAACACTGCTTTATTCTTCAGCAGATAACGCAAAATCCAGACATTCGGGCAAACATCCTTGGCTGATCAGACTGTCTCATCCTTGAGTGGCAGACAACACAACAATCTTTCTTTCTTTTGGTTATACAGTAGGAGAAATAGGCTTTCAAGTTTCAGATGTGAAGATGGAATAAGGTGCTCTGTGGCTTATTTGTACCAACATACATTAACAGAGTGTTTAAAGATGGGCTCATTTCTGTTTTACTACATTCCAAGGCCTTAATGCTGGCATTTCTCAAAGAGAAGAAGCTTCCTGCTGTTCACAAGCCCTGCTATTGAGGAGCAGATCAGCTTATTAGGTGTTTACAACAGTTACTCTGATGTGTAAAGCATGGCAGTGTCCCACCCTCCTCTTCAGCTTCTGCGACTTGTTTGATGATATTACCGGAATTATTTCAGGTCTTTTTTTAAATAAATGAGAGTTTAAAAACAATGTTTACTGAAGATGGGGAATTATAAGGGGTCATGTACAAGAACTGCCTTTAACAACTGATTTGTGTCCTATTTTCCAAAAATGTTTATAAGGAAGATCTGAAATTTCACTTTGATTTTGTAAGGTAATACTTCTCAGCAAGACTAAAACTTCCAAAAAGACAACAGTGCCTTGAAAACAAAAGTCAACACATTCAGACATCTGTGCAAATTTAAATACCTTACAGGCTGCTCAAAATTCATACATGTAATTCATACAAATGTGTTTCAAGAAAAATGACATTTATAAGTACAATGTGTGCACTATCCCATTCAGACTCAAGCTAGTACATCCTCAGAAATGCCACAGCTCTGCCTATTATCTGTGTGTACTGCTCTTCCTCACCCACACAACGGCAAGCAGACTTTTTGATAACAGAGCTCTTAAATTTAGTGCACTGAATAGATTAATCTGCAATGAAGAGCACTAAACCTTCTCTGGTTTACATGTAATGATCTCAGATCTAAAGGGGTCCAGATCACATCCAAGCAGATGCAGGAATCTACCCCATAATACAACACGACAAAAGAGTTTCATGTGGCCACAGTCAGCACGAGGGGACAATCAAATGGACTACCCAACCTCAGAGCCTTTCACCAGTAGCATTGAATTAACATCTGCAGCACTTTATAGATGTTTGGTAGGTGGCTATCTTCTGTTACTGCTATGAGGTATGTTTGCCTCTATTTCATACTTCCTTCATCAAGTTTGGACCAAGACCTGCATCACACAACCCAGTGGTGTACCACATCAACCAGTGGTGACCAAGGAGGCTGCAGGTCCTCATGAGTATCCCCACAATCCCTTCTTATTCCGTATATTTTGCACAGGAGTTACTCAATGGTATCTTATTGGCTAGAAAATCAATTATGGATCAGCACTGAAATTAACACTTTATAATTTTTTAGGACGATATATTTTTTATTCAGTGTTCTACTGCACATATATGTAAATAACTCTGCAGAAAAAAAAAGGTAGTGGTCATGTATCCGGAGCAAAAACATCAGAGCTTTTATAACAGAACAAAAGATGGATGTCTTATTACGTAGAATACATCCTTACTAAGGACATTTTCACCTTGAATCCCATCAGCCACCACTTTCAGATGAATTCTGTTATTGTTTGTATGCACTCAAACAGCAAAGGATGTTTTACACAGCTCCAGTTTTAAACCTGTTTGCCCTTGGCCAAGGCCTATTGGAATAAGCACAACTAGTAAACACCCTGCACAAACACTGCATTTCTTTTGTTATCTGAATTTAAGGTGTAATGAGTCAAATTTTTTTTCAAGTAATTACAAAGCATTCTAACTTCTCCAGACCTTTATGACATACAGCGAAATATGACTTACAGCATAGAAATAATAATAAAAGCTCTCTAAAAATTTATAGCTTCCTGCAAGTTGTAAAAATGCCTGGCTCATTCATTATATCTCCTGCTGGAAAATTATTTCCACGGTATGCTTTAGTGAATCTGGATATGGTTGCAATACCTAGATTGCTGAGAAGCAAAACTATTATTTTTCTTATTGATAGATTGAGGCAACCCGTAAGCTTTTATGCATTTAGTAGCTGGATCATTTTCTGTCACAAGGCTAAATATTGCCCGTTCCTTATAAAAAGGGAAAATTAGAGACATTTTTTGGACACTGAGTGCTAAATTTTGATTTCACAAATATGACTAAAAAAGAATGGGTGGTGATAAAGAAAAGCTACAACCTCTTCAGAGCACAGAGTTGCTGAATTTGGAATGCACACTGAATTTTAAATAAAGAACATAGAGAACCACAATTGATTTTGGGTCATCTTTATAATGACTGGGATAGACAGCATTAAATATCTTTTTTCCATAAACCTGAAAACCATTGCATAAGGTTGTCGTGGTTTGAGGCGTAAATCAATCTGCCTGCCCACTCACTCCTCCCAACCTTCTTTT
>JASSUY010021751.1:0-27491 GCA_032466535.1 Forpus xanthops | reverse complement strand
TCTTATCTCAACCTGTGGGAGTTGCATTCTTTTGATTCTCCTTCCCATTTCTCTGGGACTGGGGAAGAAAGAGGGGGGAGTGAGCAGAACTCTTTGAGGGGCCTCAAACCACAACACCTGGGCAACACATTCCAGTGCCTCACCACCCTTACAAGACAGAATTTATTCCTCAGTTCCAATCTAAACTTCCCCTTTTTAAGTTTGAACCCCTTGTCCTCTCACTACAGTCCCTCATAACGAGACCCTCCCCAGGCTCCCTATAGCCACCTTCAGATATTGGAAGGCTGCTTTGTGGTCTCCACAAAGCCTTCTCTTCTCCAGGCTGAACAGCCCAATTCTATCAGCCTATCTTCATATAGAAGGTGCTCTAGTCCCCTGATTATCCTCGTGGCCCTCCTCTGCACTCCTTCCAACACTTCCATGTCCTTTTTATGTTGACGACACCAGAACTGAACACAATATTCCAAGTGAGGTCTCACGAGAGCAGAGTAGAGGGGCAGGATCTCCTCCTTCAACTTACTAGTCACTCTTCTTTTGATTCAGCCCAGGATACGGTTGGCTTTCTAACCTGCAGGCGCACACTGCCGGCTCATGTTCATTTTTTCATCAATCAACACCCCCAGGTCCTTCTCCTCAGGGCTGCTCTGAATCTCTTCTCCTCCCAGCCTGGGATTGCTCCCACCCAGGTGCAGGGCCTTGCACTTCACATGGTTAAATTTCATCAGGTTGTCATCAGCCCACCTCACAAGCATGTCAAGGTCCCTCTGGATGGCATTCCTTCCCTCCAGCTTATCAACCGAGCCACAGAGCTTGGTGTCATCAGCAAACTTGCTGAGGGCGCACTCAATCCCACTGTTCATGTCACTGACAAAGATGTTGAACAAGACTGGTCCCAACACCAATCCCTGAGGGACACCACTCATTACTGGTCTCCAGCTGGACATTGAGCCATTGAGCACAACTCTTTGCATGCAGCCATCCAGCCAGCTCTTTATCCACTGAGTGATCCACCTATCAAATTGATGTCTCTCCAACTTAGGGACAAGGATGTCATGTGAGACAGTGTCAAACAGTGGTTATATTTATGCCATAGAATGAATATCACTAAAGGGATTGTAGCCCAAAGCTAATTCCACACTGGAGAAGGTACACCTCAAAGAATTTATGACCGTGGATGGACAGGGGGATTGAGTGCACCCTCAGCAAGTTTGCCAATGACACCAAGCTGTGTGTTTCGATTGATATTTTGGAGGGAAGGAATGCCATCCAGAGGGACCTTGACACAGTTGTGAGGTGAGCTGATGCCAACCTGATGAAGTTTAACCATGCCAAGTGCAAGGTCCTGCACCTGGGTGGGAGCAATCCCAGACACAGCTACAAGTTGGACAGATAAGAGATTCATAGTAGCCCTGCACAGAAGCTCTTGGGGATGCTGGTCAATGAAAAAATAAACATGAGCCGGCAGTGTGTGTTTGCAGCCCAGAAAGCCAAACATATCCAGGGCTGTATCAAAAGGAGCATGACCAGCAGGTCAAAGGAGGTGACCCTGCTCCTCTACTCTGCTCTTGTGAGACCTCACTTGGAATATTGTGTGCAGTTCTGGTGTTGTCAACACAAAAAGGACATAGAACTGTTGGAAGGAGTGCAGAGGAGGGCCACGAGGATGATCAGGGGACTGGAGCACCTCCCCTATGAAGATAAGTTGAGAAAGTTGGGGCTGTTCACCCTGCAGAAGAGAAGGCTTTGCATGGAGACCTCATAGCAGCCTTCCAGTATCTGAAAGGGGCCTATAAGGAAGCTGGGGAGGGACTATTTATAAGGGTCTATAGCGAGAGGACAAGAGTTAACAGGTCCAAACTTAAACAGGGGATGTTTAGATTGGAACTGAGGAAGAAATTCTTTCTTGTGAGGTTGGTGAGGCACTGGAATGTGCTGCCCAGGGAAGCTGTGAATGCTCCATTGCTGGCAGTGTTCAAGGCTGGGTTGGACATAGCCTTGGATGGCATAGTTTAGTGGGAGGTGTCCCTGTCCATGGCAGAGGGGTTGGAGCTAGATGATCTTGAGGTCCTTTCCAACCCTACCTATTCTATGATTGTATGATTCTGTAAGTCCATGATGTAGCAGTGTCATGGGTTCAGCAGTAGGAGTAATTTTTCTTCTTGGTAGCTGGTGCAGTGCTATGCTTTTGATTTTGGGCCTGGTAACTGTGCTGATAGCACCAGTGTTTTCAGTTACTGCTTGGTAATGTTTTAGTCTGACCAAGGACTTTCTTAGCCACATGCTGTCCTAGGGAGGAGGGGAAGCCTGGAGGAAGCCAGGAGGAAGGAGAGACAGAGCACCTGACCTAAACAGACCAAAGAGGTATTCCATACCACAGCACGTCACGCCCAGGATGTAAAAATATGGAGGGCAGAGACCCAGAACTGTGGGTGGTGCATTGTTTGGTCAGGCTGGGTATCAGTGGTGAGCGATTCCATCCTTTTCCATTTTATTTCTCTTGTCATTATTAGTGGTGGTAGCAGCAGTGATTTGTGTTATACCTTAGTTACTAAACTGTTCTTATCTGAAACTGTGAGAGTTGCATTCTTTTGATTCTCCTTCCCATCCCCCTGGGACTGGGGAAAGAGGGGGAAGTGAGTGAGAGAACTGCATGAGGGCCTTAAACCACAACAAGCAGACACACATTGAAGCATCTCTGGCTGAGCATGAGTTCATGATGGAGCACTTCTATGTGTGTGGCCATGGATAGGATTATGACAGCAGGTAAATTCCTGGAAGGACTGTAGGCTAGGTAAGGCCACACTGTGCAGGTTTGCTTCTGAAGGGACTCTGGCAGAGGGTAAGGCCATGCTGGAGCAGTTATGTCTCTGTAGACAGTGTGGCATATAGATAAAGACCATGCTGGAGCAGGTTCACCTTAAAGCAACTGTGGTTGTGGATAAGTCTGTGTCATAGTAGCTGTATGTTAATCCTATTTTGACTACCCCAATGAATATCAGTTGATTATTAAATCAGTAAATTCCAGTGCATCTACTAGTAAAGCAGCAACACAAAACATCTGTTCTTGTAGTCCATCATAGCAGAAAAAACAGGTTTCCCCATAATGAGAGATTTACTGTTTGTGGTCTCTACTTTTTTTTGGTGACTCTTAAATTTTATCATTGATTGCACATGCTGCCTTGGCACCCAACTTAAATGATATGGATTGACTCTCTGGAGTTCTGTAGCTGGGCTTTAGTTGCCACACTGCTTGTTTTTTAATCCACAGTCCTTCATCTACTAGTGTAATACACTGCATTCAGAAATGTCTGAGGGTCTTAATAAATGCGCAGTAGTCATGCCTGATAAAGGATATTGTTTTCATTCCCTGTTCTCTCCTCTGTTCCCCTCTGGAAATAAAACTTCTTAGCAAAGAACAAGATCCAAGCTCCACATCTATTTTAACACCCTGAGATTGCTAAGCATAAAAGAATATTTTTATGTAATAAACTGTCTGTAAATTTTATACTATGACCAGAAAAGTAATTTTGAATACCCAAACCAAGCACGAAGAAAAGCAGAGGATGAAAGAAGATGCAAGGAGGCATAGGAAACAAATAAACAAAACCTATGTCATGTGAGTTGTAGGAAGTTACATGAAAGCACCTGGCATTGTTTTTGATGCAGTAACCCGTAACAAAATTGAAAATAATTTTCAGTTATTTGATTCTGTAATTTTCTCAGAATAAAGTAATCAAATATTAGGTTTGTTTTAGGGTACACTGTTTTTCATGTGTCTTTTTTTTTTTTTTCTGCATGTGTCTTTAGAAGAAGGATAAAAATTGTTTTTCATCAGAACTCAACTTGCTTTCTTCTTGAACTGTAAAGCCTAATGGAAGAGAATTAAGATTATTGGGATACAAGTTGCAGTAGAGGACAAATGCACACTTCAATTTGCATGCTGTATTTACCTTATGCATACATAGAGACCTTAGAAGCTTAGGCACCACATAGAAGATGACTTTGGGTATATCTGAATTTTGGGAATAAAGAGCTCATTCAAGCTGCTCCAGAATACATGACAATAAAGATTATACTGCATGTACACCCTTCATTGTCCCTCTTTCTTCCTCCATGTCCCAGTGTGCTGAAGATAAATGAACATAAACATGGGGCTTGCACTAAAAGGGACCTTTAGGGACCACCACAGTTTCACCTTCCTCTGAGTGCTGAAGAGGTATTTAATGAAGCACAACTTCATTTCCACTCAGACTCCGTGGCTGGATTTTATTTCATAGGACCCAGACTTAGACTGAGCAACCTTATTTTCCAGACACCAGATTACTGGAGTGTTAAAGGTCCTGATAACTTATTCAGAATGTAAGAAAGCTTAAAAGTGTCATGGGTTCAGCAGCAACAGTAATTTTTTCTCCTTAGTAGTTGGTGCAATGCTGTGTTTTCGACTTTCATCCTGGGAACAGCACTGATAACACTAGTGTTTATAGTTACAGTTTAGAATGTTTTGGCCTGACCAAGGACTTTCTCAGCTTCATGCTCTGCCAGGGAGGAGGGGAAGCTGGGAGGAAGCAGAAAGAAGGCACCTCACCCAGATTAACCAAAGAGGTATTCCATACCACAGCACATCATGCCCAGGATGCAAAAACTGGGGCAGGGACCTGGAAGAGGCAGTTCACGGCTTGATCGTCTGGTAGTGAGCAGTTGTGTCCTCTTCCCTTGTATTTCCCTGGTCAATGTTGTTATTGGTGGTATCAGCAGTGATTTGTACAATACCTTAGTTACTGGACTGTTCTTAACCCGTGGGAGTTGCATTCTTTCAATTGTTCTCCCCATTCCCCCTCCCTTTGAAGTGTGGGGGGAGAAAGAGGGAGGAGTGAGTGAGTGGGCTGCATGATTTATGGCTTAAACCACAACAAGATGACACCCAGTAGCATGACTGGGGACACAGATGGTGGAAATCCTATTTACACTTGAGAGAATCGCAGTATCAGTGAATGATTGAGGCTGGAAAGGACCACCAGAGGTCTTCTAGTCCAACTTCCTTGCCCCAAGCAGTGTTGCCTAGAGCGCATTGATAAAAATTGTGTCCAAACTGTTCTTGAATACCTCCATAGAAGACACTCCCTAGTTACTCCGGGCAACCTATTCCAATGCTCAGTCACCCTCACAGTAACAAAGTTTTGCTTCATGTTCAGATGGAACACAGGTTGGTGTTGTCCTAAAACTGGCAAACTAGAATATTTTCTTAATTGCAGACTGCTGTGCATTTTAAACTAAGATGGCAGGATAATGGTTTACTTTAAAACAAAGACAAAGTCCAATGTGATAATATCTTTTCATTCAATAATTTATGCTTAAAACTGAATTGAAAACTTGAATCAAGTTTTCCACTGTTGTTCTGTTTCTTAGAGCAGGAAATCTAGCTTCTTTAACTTTTTCTTCCTAATCATGAGTTTTGTACCTCTGATTATTCTTATTGTGTTCCTTTAACATGCTTTTATTGTCTCTTCCTTTGAAGCATTTTTTTTACAGTATAGACTAAACAGCTAGTTGTACAGTGTGACAGATAACTTACTTGGCCTATGCTGGAAGAGCAATGAGTTAACAGAAGTGTGTTGCACTGTCAGGGTGCCATGAGAGTTGATGGCTCCATGTGGAACAGGCACTAGGATCTGCAGGAGCTTTGTCAGCTTGAGGAGAAGAAGGGTTCAAACTAATTCTTGGGAGTCCCAGAGATCGGATGGGCTTGACGGGAGGCTGGCCAAGACCATGAAGTCCTGTTGGTGCACCCATGGCCTTGACAGCTACTTGAATGAAGCCACTGATGACGTCAGCTATAGAGTTGACATACCATCAACTGGGTCCACCATAGTGGTATCAGGAATTACAACTTTTATCTCTCTTAGGCTTACATGGAATGTGAGTCCAAGAATATGATTTTGTCATAACATAGTTTCTTCTCACCATTCTGAATGTGAACAGGCTACACAATTTCCTTTCTGAGTTTATGGCAGCACATGAACACCTGAGTAGGTGAGGAAGAAAAATAAGGACAGACCTGGGGAAAGTGGGAAAATTTGGAAGAGAAAATTTGGAAAAGAAATAGTGAATCAGTTATCAGAATAACAAAATGGCAATATGGGAAAAATGTAAGTGTTATGCTGGCACATGCTTTTTGTAAGATACTGCTGCAACTTTGTAAGGTACTGCTGCATCTTTGTGTCCCTTCAGGAACTAGAAGGTAATTATGGCTTGATTGCAGTGTCCTGTAGAACTATTGCCTTGTTGATAAAACACGAAAAAAAAATTGTTATTCAGAATATTCTCTGAAGTAAAAATATTTAACCTTGAGACTTACCTGGGGTCCATCAAAAAAAAAAAAAAAGAAAAAGAGCACAACTCCTTACTGAATCTGCTTCACAGCTGAAACAGTCAACAACTTATTAAGCTAATTTATTTTGTTTGCAAATTGAAGAAAGGCATTCTATCCACTGAGATCTATAGTTTCTGCTGTTGGGATAAAATAACTGTAATCGTCCTTGTTTGTGTCAGAGCCTTTCCCAGCTGCAGCTCCCCCTTGACTCCAAACAATTTTGTATGATATACATGTAATTTAATTTGGGAAGAGCAAGGCACTCAGCATGCATAACAAAGCCAGTTATTCTGCTTGGTAAGGCTGTACAAGTTCATGTCCTGCAAATGTGGTCAGAATGTTGGCAAAGCTCATTTCACACACAAAAAAAAGAAAACATACAGCTGTGTTTTTATTAAATCAGATTACAGTCGACAATTACATCAATGTGAGTAAAGTTATATCTTGTAAGCTAGTCACATTTCAGGAAACATGAATGTATCGATTCCATTATTTCTGTCTTTCATAAGTATTGATATATTTATTCATCTAAAGTGAAATTTTAAAAGCATTTTGATTTGGGTTTTTTTTATTTTTCTTTTTTTTTTTTTTTTTTTTTTAATTATGTAGTTCCAGATAAGAGTTGTAATGCGGTAAAAGATGCCGGCGTCTGAGACCGAGCAAAAGAAGACATGTAAAGGTATTTGAAAATAGGAGCAATGAATCTTGAGGAAGTTTTAGCAGTCTGATTAAAGGATTGTTTCTGAGACTAATCTGGTTTACTGTCAGAATGAAAACAACAACATTAAAAAAATTCATAGATGGCAAAAAACTGGGAGACACAAATTCCCTTCCATTTCAGTGACCCCTGTTCAAAGATGAGCTTATACTAGTGCAGAGAATCCTGAGTAGCATAGATAACCTGTTTTACTTCAAGATCTGTGTAGCTTATTTTACATTGAGGGGGGGGAAAAAAAAGTAAGGCTGAAACTGAATTATTCTGTAAATACAGCATGAAGGGAACGTCACAGTAACAAGAATAATTTAAACTACTAAATATTGCTGATACAAGAACAAATGAATGTAATTTCACCATGAATACATTTTGAAAGCACGTTGAAAGTTTCTAAGCCACAAAGAATAATTTCTAGAAACAGAAAGTAGAAGAAACCTAACAGATTGCAAGTTAAAATGTGATAAACTAAAAAAAAAAAAAAAAAAAAGATTGCACAAGGTAGTTACCAAGTACTTTACAGTCTACATTTCTATGTTTAAGACAATGCTACAAAATGCCTTTCTATATGACACCAGTTTATACATGCAGAGAACCACTATTAATGTACTTTTGGTCTGAAAAAGGCTACTGAAATCCTGTGGGAACACAATTATACTGCTTTCAGTACTGTGAACTGGAGTTATCGTATATATAAACCATAAACAACTAAGAGATTCTCAGTCCTCTCCTTATTCTTGTCTCTCATTTTTTGCCCTCCTACTGCCTATACCATTAGACCAGTGTAAGTGCTCTTAAGGTTACCTTTTGACCCAGGGCAGGAAATAGGTCTAGCTGAAAAATAACCAAACGAAATAAATTACTGCTTTATACTCAAGCCAAAACTTGTTTCACTGCACATTCCAGAAGCAATTGTCTTAGGATAAGAGAAGAGGAAAAGCAAGAACAAAGCATTACAGATTTTGAAGTGGAACTAAAAAAAAAAAAGTTTTAAACAGCTGCAAATTAAGCTTGCATATGAGAAAGAAATAATCAGGAAGTTAATAATTACATTAAGAAATATTTTCCCTTCCTTTCCCTTCTTCTATTTTTTGCCTTCTCTTTGCTTTTCCTTTTTCCTTACACTTTTCCTTTCCCTTTACCTGAAAACAGGTGTCTAAAAATTAGTAACTAAATATCCAACCTATAATTGAGATTTAAGAGTCTGTTTTCATCTTAAAATTTCTTCTTCATTACATTTTCTTCCCTCTGTCCTGATTAGGAAGGATAATGAGAAGGCAGCTGGATGGGCAGCCAGCCAAGCCCAATCCACCACAAGTATTTCAGAAAATAATTGTTACCTGGCTTAAATACCTCTGACTGTACATTGCTATAATGTTCATATCAATACTTGAGCAAATCACCTTAAGTTTCCTTTATATTCACTTCTAGGCTCAGTTGCCTGGAAGTAGGTGTTTGTTAAGAAAACTTGCATTCTAAATGTTTTAGTTTATTTCCATAAACAGTTCATGCTTACTATTGACTTACAAAATAGATCAAAGATTAATTCTGCCCTATGTAGCTGTCAGAAAAAAGAACAGTGTCTTTGCCCCTAAATACTAGTGTTGTTTGCACAGCTTTTCTTCTTTTTCTTCACTGTGATCTGCCTCTGAGTAATCAGAAATGAGCAAGGGTTTCAGCCCTTGCTAGGGAAAATTCTTCAGGTCTAGATTTAAGACAGAGACTTCAGTAAGTATTAGATTTAAGATTTTAAGCAGAATTAATATAGAAAATACAAATAATTAATTTTCTTTATGAGTTATAATTTCAAGAAAATATGGGAGATGAGGCAAAGCCGAGTAAAAAAATAGCTGCAATAGATCTGACCAACTATTTGAGATTTGTTTCTCACAATACCATATTTTGATTCACTAATTGCATGTTTTGGAATTGCATCCTTGTCTCTAAGTTGGGAAGACATCAATTTGAGAGGTGGACCACTCGGTGGATAAAGAATTGGCTGGATGGCCGCACGCAAAGAGCTGTGCTCAATGGCTCAATGTCCAGCTGGAGACCAGTAATGAATGGTGTCCCTCAGGCATTGGTGTTAGGACTAGTCTTGTTCAACATCTTTATTAGTGACATGGATGTTGGGATTGAGTGACCCCTCAGCAAGTTTGCCGATGACATCAAGCTGTGTGGTTCAGTCGATACGCTGGAGGGAAGGAATGCCATCCAGAGGGACCTTGAGACGCTTGTGAGGTGAGCTGATGCCAACCTCATGAAGTTCAACCATGCCAAATGCAAGGTCTATCACCTGGGTGGGAGCAATTTCAGTCACAGGCACAGGTTGGGCAGAGAAGAGATTCAGAGCAGCCCTATGGAGAAGGACCTGGGGGTGTTAGTCAATGAAAAATTTAACATGAACCGTCCCCAGTGTATGCTTGCTGCCCAGAAAGCCAACCGTATCACATAGAATCATAGAATAATAAAGGTTGGAAAGGACCTTAGGATCATCTAGTTCGAACCCCCTGCCATGGAAAGAGACACCTCACAGTAAATCGTGCCACCCAAGGCTCTTTCCAACCTCGCCTTGAACACCACTTATTGCAAAACAACCTACACTGTGAACAGAAAGGAAATCAGAGTGTTGTATCTTTCTTATACACCTATTCTTGGAGAAAGTGTGTGCTAATTTTTATGTATTCAATTGGTAAATTCTGAAGTGTTTCAAAACACTTTGACGAAGCCCAGAGAAGTAGTATGGCTTAGACCTGGGCTGCATCAAAAGGAGCGTGACTAACAAATCAAAGGAGGTGACCCTGCCCGTCTACCCTGCTCTTGTGACAACTCATTTGAAGTATTGTGTGCAGTTCTAGTGTCTTCAACATAAAAAGGACATGGAACCATTGGAACAAGTCTGGAGGAGGGCCACAAAGATGATGAGGGGACTGGAGCACCTCCTATATGAAGATAGGATGAGAGAGTTTGGCTGTTTAGCCTGAAGAAGAGAAAGCTGAATGTAGACCTCATGGCAGCCTTTCACTATCCTAAGGGGGCCTATCGGGATGCTGGGGAGGGACTCTTCATGAGGAACTGTAGAGATAATACAAAGGGTTACGAGTTAAAACTTAAATGGGAAACTTAGACTGGATATAACAAAGAAATTCTTTACTGTAAGGGTGGTGAAGCACTGGAATGAATTGCCCAGGGAAGATCTGAACGCTTCATAGCTGGAGACGTTCAAGGCTAGGTTGGACAGAGCCTTGGGTGGCATTGTTTAGTGGGAGGTGTCCCTCCCCCTGGCAAGGGTGTTGGTAGTAGATGATCTTAAGGTCCTTTCCGACCCTAAGTATTGATTTTATGATTTCTTGTGGGCTGGCTTAGAGACCGAAGGCATGGCCCTTTAGAGGCTCTGAACAATCCAGGCTTGAATGAGTTTGAATATATTTCAAACTGTTAAGAGTAACCACAGATAAGTTAAGAGTAACCATAGATAAGTTAAAAGTAGTCATTGATAAGTTAAAAGTAGTCATTGATAAGTTAAGCATCGATTGTTGTAAACTCTTATAGATACTGCTGAGCACTTCTTCCGATGCAGGCTGGCCATCTGCGTCGGAATGAGTGTGAATTTTAGCCAGTAAGTACAAGAGCCCAAGACTCATGCAGCGTGGGGGGACAGAGCCTCTGCAGGGACGCCTGCAGAGAGTGAGTCTGCCACCTCACACTGAGATGATGCTGCTTAGAGCTGGCTTTCTAATTGTCTCTACAGGGTTGTTGCACCACATTTTATATATATAAGACCATATAATTAGAAGAATGTTAGCTGCATAAATATATTGGTATAACTTAGCATAAGTTTTAGGCCTGACTGCAAGTCATGATGCAAAGAGAAGAGTTAAAAGCAAGCTGTCCTTGGGCAGGCTAGAAAGTCCCGAATATTTGCAGGATCCTGATGAAGGAGGGATGAAGGGAGTTGAACGTCTGCGGAACATCCCAAGAGCTAACCTTTTTAGAAGTTCCTGTTGTCGGCAAGATATGGATCCAAGAAGTGATGAGAAAGAACCATCCAATTAACAATTGGACTTATGCCATGGACAGCAGCCGTTAGTCAATGATAAGTAAAAATAGAGTGTGGACAAGAAATGTGTTTGTAACAATGTATAAATACGGGTCTGTAGTGTAATAAATCGACTTGTTCTATCACTCATATTGAGTCAACTAACTGCTCCGCCACCACCCTCTGGACTCTTCGTCACTACAGCTAACCCTCACCCTACCTCGGGTAACCCTTATCCCCGGACAAACTGTAACAATGATTCTATGATTCTACTAGGTTTTCTTTACCGTCAAATCCCTTTGCTTGTGTTTTATTAATACAGAATGTAAGGTTTTAAAAACTCCTTTGGAATATGCTGCCCAGGGAAGTTATGAATGCTCTACCCCTGGAGTTGTTCAAGGTCAGGTTGGACAAAGCCTTGGTTTAGATTATCTTAAGGTCCTTTCCATCCCTAAATATTCTATAATTCTATATTTGATAATTTTGTATTGATTTTTATTCTGGTGAACTATAGCATATTTTTTTGTAATCTTAGAACAATATACTTGATAACATCTTGAACCAAGGATTACAATGAGACCAGTTTTGCAGCTTGCAGAAATCTGCATAGCAGAAAGTGTTCTAACAATACTACTTTTGTTAAATTTGATTTATATTTTAGGGCTTTCTTATTCTTCTACATCAACTGACAATATTGTTTGACAAAGAGAAGTACCGCAGCAAGAGAGAAAAAGTACTTTACTTCAAGAAACTACAAATTGCATCTGCGCAATATGAGCTCCAAAATCTAATCCTTCGGTGCTGTAAAGGAAGCAATTTTCTCTTAAAATCACATTCAGTTGCTTTTTGTTTGCTGTTAGAATGCTAGTGTACACCATTAAACTACACAGGTGCATATTAACAGTATCATCAGATACAACACAAAAGGTCTGATCCTACATTTTATATGCAATCCAAACTCCCAATGAAGTTTAGAATCATTCATTATAATGAGAAAGCAAAGAGTTTTTCTGTACAGGAATGTGGATTTAAAATCATAACTGTGGTATGCAATAAGAAATTACTTTTAGAAACAGAAAAAAAAGGATGCTTCTGGAAAACCAAAATCTGGAAATTAGGGTAAAAACCAACAACAGAAATAAGCTACTGACTTTCCATGTGACTCTGCTGGGAAGCTGATACAGTACAGATGCTTTCTCATCTCTGATAATGCATCAACACTTATCAGTGAGGAGAAAGGAAACTTTACAGTGAGAGATAGTCAGGGCAATTTATGGCAAAAGTAAAAGCAAAGCAATGAGGTAAACAAAAATTTTTCAGTTAACCAAAGAACTAACTTATTTAGATTAGAAGGACCTATAAGGGTCAACTATTTCCAAGTCCATGCAAAAAAACAGGTCCAGTTTGTGGAGTTTGCTCAGGTCTTCATCCAGTGAGGTTTTGAGTATTTCCTATGACACAGACTACACAATCTCTTTGGAAGCTTGTGGCAGTGCTTAGATATCCTCAGGGTGAATAAAGTCTTCCAAATCAGAATTTACCTCATTATATCAACAGTATGTAGGTATATAAATATTTAATGATACTCTGCACATACCTAATAATTGTCACATTAGAAGGGGATCTTTATATCTGATTAGCTTCTCAGTGTCTCAGGAAAGACAAGACCTTTGTGTATGACCAGCCTGTTGTATCCTGTTGTGGGGATCCTACTTGGACAGCCCACTGTATCAGACGGTGATTTGACTAACCTATTCAGGGAGCCATGCTGTGACAGTTTCCTGGAGTTAAACACCTTATTTCACTTACTCAACTTTCTGGAGACCTACATAAAACAAACTTCAACTGAATTTTTTTAGTATGCAGAATGCAAGTTTCTGACAAGATAAGGTTCAAAGATTGCTGTTGATAGCACACTGTCTGCAAAACAAGTGTGAAGCAATATACAATCAAATTATGATCAATAACTGCTAGCGTGAGTTAATCATTTAGCATGCACCAAATAAAGTTCTTATCCAGTAGGCATCCCTATGGAGGTGAAGACATGTTCAGCCTGTTGACTGAATCCAGAAAGTGCGATGGAGTCTTCCTTACCTTCTCACCTCCTCTATTCACTTTTATACCTTTTCTTTACATTCAGATGGAGCTTGAGTGACTCTAATCATAGATGCTTTTGTTGGTGTAAAATATGTTACACCAACATTTACTTTACTTACTGGTGCAAAATTCTCCCACTTTTGTTTAAAGGAGCAGACAAATACATACAGCGTACTTAGTGAGGGATAAGCATACCTGAGAGATGGGTAACTTCGAGATGGAAATATTTGTTGATATTACAATGAGATAGCTTCTGTTAGACTTCAGTTTTCTCTAATTTACCCCCATGCATACTCAAGAGCTGGATAAAGATTCTTTTATTTAAGAAAATTAGAAACAGTCAAGCAAGGAAGGATAGAAGGAGAGAGATGGGGAAAGCCACAAAAGAGGATGATGCTACAGCTCAGGAAAGTAACATTCCTCCAAGCCTCACACACTGTATAGGCCTGGAGTGGAGGCCAAGATCTGTACACTGCCTAGAGACTCACCCTTCTTAGAGAAGTACCAAATCCTTAACTGGTTAATTGATGAAGTGATGGAAGCAGGTAAAGAACCTCATGAGGATCACACATGGAGCTCAGTGACTAAGAACATCACAGACTGCAGCCATTAGTGCTGACTACATGGCATCAGATCTGTAATGTTGCATATTCACAGCTGGTGTAAGATATGATTGTTAAAGGAGAATTGCTTTCAGTATGCAGTGATAATGATTAACAATGTGTAACAACTAATTATTGTCAACGTGTGATGTTAATTAATGTCAACCTAGTAAAGTGTTGCTTTAACAGTTTGAGATTGACCTGATTTTTCAATCTTCTAAGCGCTCTAATCACAGTGCTTTCTAGTTTCCCGATACACACAGAGGCACTCAGTTTCAAGAGCTGGCTGTGAACAGCTGCAGAATGCCCTAAAACACTGCTGTCAACTGTTGATAAAAACATGGTAAAAATAAATATATATAATCTTAAAATAATAAAATTAAATTAGTATATTTTTTACTGTATAAGCATTTTGTTGAAAATCTAAGCTGTATTTTTTTCTGCTGTCTCCTTTTGTGACTGATTTTTACAGTAGAAAGACATGAAAAAACTGCATGTGAAATTTAGCCAGCAGTATATGTTCTGTCACCTGAAAGGAGTTTATAAAATCATAAACTGAACAGAGAATAAGCATGGAGTATCTTTTAATATTATAATGTATGAAATTAGGGTCAAAAGCAAGTCAAATTACCAGCAAAAACAACAGAAATACATCATTTTACAATGAAACCTGGCTTTATGTGAGATTCTGGAGGTGAAAAGTGTAAAGAGAATCAAAAGTGATTGTTCAAGTCTATTAGAAGACCTGTATATCTTGAAATCCAAAAATAGACATTCAGGTAAAGCTGAGGCCTTAGCAAAGAAGCTACAAAGGTGTATCTGAAAGATCTAACTATACTCTTATTGCTAATCATCCAATTCCTATTATGATTAGAAAGAGAGAACATTTTCAGAATCTAGAAAATATCAGTATAACTAAAAATTTTACTCCTGACACTCCATCATGTGAATGTCTTCAGCGACTTGTGATAGTGAAGTGAATAATTACTTCAAGGGAATGTTAATTTTGTCAGCAAGGGTGGTTCCACACTATACCTATCTGATATAGATCTATAATGAATCTCTTTGTAGATGAGGTAAATTTCCTAAATTCCCTTTTTAATCGAAGGAAAAAAGTTATACTCTAAGGAAAGGTTTATCAGACCTATTGTAATGCCTATATTAGTATGCACAGGCAATACAGTCATAATCAAAGAACACCACAGAGTAAAATTTGTTTCCAATAAACAATATGGCCAGCACCACCCTGTTTTGGAAAAAATAAGGGAGATGATATATTTGCTTGAAAGCTATGCTGTGCTACTTGCTCTAAGGAGCAGATGATGGGAAAACATTGCCTTTACTGCAGCAGATATTAATTTGTAGTTCCCTGACAGTCTATTGCATTTCAGGAGAGGAACACAAATCCTTTCTACCACACCCCTGCCAGAAGCCCTAGAGAAAGATAATAGGGGTTCAGATTAGGTATGCAAATTACTCTCAAAAGAGTTTTCTTGGCAGAGGTCTTTTTCCCACAAAGTGGAAGGTGGACATGCCAGTTCTTACACATTGAATATACTCTGCCACCTCTCTTCACAGTGCCAGGTTCTAATTTCTTAGTGCAACACTTTTACTTTTCTTCATCTCTGTAAACATGGTGTGGCTTGATTTGTGATTTGCAGCTAGTCTCAGTAGGATTTTCAAAGGGTAAATAGGCGGTAGCTGAAGTGGCGCTGAAATTGTTACTGCTACTTTCCAGTTTCACCGCAGAAGTCCCACAGCAGTCCCACTCTGTAGCACCAGAAGATTGGAGAAGAGAGTTGGTGTTTTTCTGTTTCATCAGATAATTCACACTTCTGAAAAAAATGATCTGATGCTTGTATTTCTAGCCCTTGCAAAGTGTCAGTATCACAAAGAGGGCAGAATAAACCATAATCTATTCTGAGCCATCGTATGTGTTAAACATATCAGATGTTTCAAATATGTTCTTCCCTCAGTGTGACAAATATGAGCTTTGATATAACCAGAGACTGTTTAGAGGAGGTGATGTAAACATCTTTTGAAATTATGTTATCTGGTATGCATAAAATAAGGAGGATGTTGGAATATTTCTCTGTAGACAGCAACAGATACTTTATTGAACGATGTCCCAGTCCATCTTCCTCTTCACTGACCATGTATTAGCTGCTCTACACATACTTTGTGTCCTAGAGTTTTCTCAAGTGTTACAACCACTGTGAAAAGCAGATATACAAAAGCACATATATAAAAACAATCACTGAATCATACCCCCATCTGTGAGTTACACAGCCTGTTGTCCTAAACTGCTGACATTTTCTTCCTGCTAGGTTTAAACATAGAGTTTGAAGCAGACACTAGGATTTTTTTTTTTTTTTTTGCCATTACATTCAGTAGTTTGCCCTCAGAATCAGAGATGAGAATCATAATGTTTGAATCTGTCAGAATACTCTATGTTAATTCCACCATTAGTATGTCCTTATAGCCATCTGACAACATTCCATCTTTGAGGCTCTGTGTAAATGTTAGATTCCCATTGGAATAAGACACAACATCCTCCTTTTCAGTCAGAATGCGTCATTATTTCCATACAGTCACCAGAATTATCACAAAAATGTAAGCAATATTTAAGGCTGAAGCCAGCAAACAAATGTTTCATCTGACTGTATCTCAGGTCAAAAATCTTGTGCCTCAATCACAGTAGATACATATTTGCTAAATGATGCAGTCTTCCAAGTGATTCATGCCAATAATGCAAATAATTTATCAAAAATAAACTGAAAATTAACATGGAAAAAGACCCACACAGATACATGTAGGTGATGATTTTTACTTAGCCTGCATTTCAGTACAAAGTATTAATGACAAATCTGATATTATCTGTGCCAGAAATTTCCAACTGATCTTACTTGAAACTAGAAGTTTGCCTTAACATCAAAATGTTTTCAACAGCAAAATGTTGAAAGACTCTTGTTAAACATACCTCACACAAGTGCCCTATCTTATTACATCAGCTTCTGAAGCGAACCTTCATTTAAAAAGAATGGAAAGTATATAAGCCTATCTACATATAGCAGATGCTATACAGAAAAAAAGTATTAAAGTTCAGTGTAGCTCTTGGGAGCTTACAAATTATTATAACTCATAATCCAAAAACATGTTTTCTGTAATTATCTTTCATGCATTTAAAAAGAAAAAAAAAAATCTAAAACTTGGAGAGTGGCAACAACCTTTTGAACATTCAGTTGTTCTTTTAGCCAAGACAGGCTAAAAGGAAAGACCTGATGAAAATGGCTAGTTCTCTTTTTTTTTTTTTTTTTTTCATCTTGAGACTTTTTGTTCACATAAACTTTATATCACTGTAGAAATATTAAATTTTGCAAGTCACTCAGCT
This sequence comes from Forpus xanthops, assembly GCA_032466535.1. Lineage (NCBI taxonomy): Eukaryota > Metazoa > Chordata > Aves > Psittaciformes > Psittacidae > Forpus > Forpus xanthops. Next base: position 10,280 of record JASSUY010021751.1, on the reverse strand, counting down.
AGTGACTTCCCCTCCCTTTTCATTCTATTTTTGACACCTATTTTGTAACTGTTTCTAGAGAAAGGACACTTTAATGGAGGCAGATACATTTTGACAGTATTAATACTTCATCGTGTGTTTTACATAGCATTCATTGGACATAATGTTAACATAGCTCAGGTCATAATGCACAGAATCATGACTCTATTCAAAGCTCATTCTGTGTGAAAATTAATTCAGCTCTATAACTGTGGAATGAAATTTGGTAGAATGAATTGTTTAATGGCTATTTAATTTCATAAATATTTGCTCTAATTTATTTTTTCCTCTAAAAATGCTCTAATAACCATTCAAGCTAATATGCCTTACAATATTAAAACTGTTTTATACAAAAACTTGTGTTTGTTGTAACTTTTTCAATCATGCTTCAAAAATTGTGAAAAGTAAACGTCAGGGAGTTATAGAGAGTTCTTTAAGTCAGTAGTTCAGCTGTTACATTATTAGCAATTACATCAAGGGAAATGGTGAAGTAACTGGTTTGTAAAATACAGCTCCTTATAAGTCAACCAAGTTCAAAACCAACTAAGAAAGTGGCTTACATATGATTTAATACTATATGTCCAAATTCAACTAGCTGCATGCAACAGTGAGCAGGTAAACGGGAGGGACTTTTCACAAGGGCATGTAGTGACAGGCCAAGGGGAATGGCTTTAAGATGAAAAAGGAGAGATTTAGATTAGATATTAGGAAGACATTTTTCACTAGTGGGGGTGGTGAGATACTGGCACAGGTTGCCCAAGGAAGTTGTGAATGCTCTATCCTTGTCAGTTTTCAAGGTCAGGTTGGACGGGGCTTTGAGCAACCTGGTCTATTGGAAGGTGTCCCTGCTGATGGTCAGGTGGTTGGAACTAGATGATCCTTAAGATCCCTTCCAACTCTAATCATTCTATGATTCTATGAACATCTTGAGCACAAGACAGTGAGAAAAAACAATGGTCAAGAGAAAGAATATCAGGAAAGACCCAGTTTTACTTCTACCAAAAACCAACAACAATCCCATCTACTTTAATGACAGTTAAACAGGGTTGAAGTAAAAACAGAAACAAACAAACAAACAAACAAAAAAAAAAGAAATTCTAAATAACTGAAGCCCTGCAAAATAAAATCTCATTCTGATTTTAACTGTATTAAATACTGGGGGAAGACAGGCATTTGAAGGCCTTGCGACTCTTTAAGTCACATAAACATAATCTTATTTATTACTGAAAGAAAAAGGACAGATGTAACATTGTAAGAATTTTTTGCATCACTTTGGTTAAATGAACCTCTTCACACTCCAAAAAAACCCTGAATCAGTTCTTACCTCTAAAAAATAAGTGTAAGTTATTTAAAAGTGAAAACAGAAGAAGCTGCAGTAGAAAGAATAAATGTTAATTCCCTTCTGGAAACCAGAACACTCTATGCTACTCCTACTGAATACAATGCTGACAGAAACAAAATCTCTCTCTTCTGTTTATGCTCTAGGCTATACAACAGACTACTAGTTTAAAGTAAGCACATCCAGTGTCTCTGATGGCTTCCTAGTTTCTGACTGAACCTCTTACTCATTTTAGTGAATGTGTACAGCAGTAGACTCATCTCTCTGTGATTCCACTGCAAGTCTTTGTCAGATCCTTAACTGTCTAAGCAGCTTAGGTAGGATCAGACTCTTCTTCCTCATTTTTCTTATAGGGGTGCACAAAATACCAGAGAGATAGCTCCCAGACTGCCAATCTGGGCTTGAGAAGACAACTTAGGAATTTGGCTCCTTGAAGGAGGGAAATTGGAGGCCTGAATTAATATAAATTACAACTATATTGTAGGATGCCTTGGCAATATTTCTGAAGCAAGTACATAAAAGCTTTCTAAACTAAATGCGCAAAAAATATTTTTACAACTTTGTCTTATTTGAAACACATGACTCCGAGACCTTCCCTTCATGTATCCACTAATGCATGTAGTAATTTTTTTTTGCTAATATCAAGATGATGTACTTTTAACTGTAAACTTTCCAATAAGTTGTTAAAACTAGATTTCAGAATTATTGTTAGTTAGAAAGTATGAAAGCTGTTAATCCTGCTTTCCAAAGACTAAGTAATAATATTTGTCTGTATTTCTTCAGATTCTGTTTGGGTTCAACAGGTTAGTCTTGGAAGTTAAACACAGCAATGGCCCGTTAGTCTAATTTTGCTGTTATTATATGCTTGTAAATGGGAAATAGGCTAATAGCTGAGCATGGTGCGTTTCTGTGACCTTTTAGGTTTTACAGGCAAAAGTATTTTGTCAAAAGATTGTGCAATCCTATCTTATCTGTAGATCCCATTCTTCCTTCATAGAAAGATTTCCCAGTGTTTTTTTTCTAAGATTTAGAAATCTCAGAAGAATTATGAGCAAGACACCTGTTGAAGTACTCTTATTCCAGTGTACTGGAGTGATTACAAGATTCTTTAGTAGGAGAACCTCAAGATATAGGAAGACCTTTTTGCTTAGAATTCCAAGCTCCATGCACAATCAACTTGTGAAGCTAAGTCTTTTAAAGAGAAACATTACTTTCTTTTTAGTCTACATAGGATCTTTTTCAACCATTTTGGTTTATATTTTGTTCTAATTCTGGGCCTAAAGGGTAAATATTTAAATCTAAGCTGTTAACCTAAAGACATTTCATAGAAAAAAATTAATAAGCAGGTAAATCCCCCAAAGGAAAATCTCAGCATAAACCAGTCGTGCCTAATTATTTCCATTAGCTATAAAGGGAATATAGGCTTACTAGTTAGCATTTAATTAGTTTAAATATCTTTAGCGGGGTGAGATAACTGACCCTTAGTTTAACAAGGCAGCATTCTAGTTTTGATCTTGATGATTATTTTCCTTTTCATTAAGACTTTGACAGATAGACTCATACAAATCCAGCTGTTACAAATGAGCAAGTTACACTGCCTGTCTATTTTTCTAGGTAACTGCTGGTGATCTCCATCCCTTACAGTCTCGTGGCAGCTATGCCTTCGTCACGGTTGATTCAATGCACAGTCTATCAGCTTATACAGCACCATATTGTCACCAGCTAAGCTCCTAAAATAAAATAACCTCCTAAAATTTTCACCGAAGAAGCTCACTTGCTTTCCTTCCTCTCTGGTACAAACATAAAAGTTTTCAGCAGGGAAATATTAATGAAAGTTGAGGAAGATACGGAAAAGCAGGAAGTGGATCTTAAAGCATTATGGGTAGTTAGCTGTTTGAAAATACAATCATAGAAAGTTTTGTGTCAGAAGAGACCCTGATCGTGCAGTTCCAGGCCTCCCTGCCATGGGTAAAGGCACTTTCCACTAGATCAGGCTGCTTAAAGCTCCAACTAAACTGACCTTGAAGATTGACAGGGATGGGGCAGCCTCTACCTCCCTCAGCAACTTGCGCCAGCACCTCACCACCCTTACAGTGAAGAATTTTTTGCTAATATTTAATCTCAATCTCCCCTCTTTCAGTATAAAGCCATTCCCCCTTGTTCTGTCACTACATGCCCTTGTAAAATGTCCTTTTCCAAATTTCTTGTAGGCCCCCTTTTGTCATTGGAAGATTGCTACAAGGACTTCTCTGACCCTTCTTAAGCAATTCCACCTCCCTCTTGTGCTGGGGGCTCCAGATCCTGATGCAGTACTGCAGGAGGGATCTCAGGAGAGCAGAGTAGAGGAAGAGGTACATCTCCCTTGAGCTGGCCACTCCCTTGATGCATCCCAGGACAAGGTTGGCTTTCCAGGCTGCAAATGAGCTCTGCCAGACTGATGTTGAGTGTTTCGTCAACCAACACTCCCAAGTACTTCATCTCAAGGCTGCTCTGAATCTTCTCCGCCCAGCCTGCATTTGTGCTTGAGATTGTGCATTTAAATATCATCATAATCATTCTTGCACTACACTAATACAACTATATTAGTGAAAACAAGATGTTTTTCATGATATATATACGATGCTTATTGTGGTAAGCCTTCTAGAGAATAAAGGGTTGAATGTACAATGCTTTCATGAAACAAAGTTTAAGACAAATACATCATCTATAAGAAGTACTTGAAGATGTGTCTTTGGGGAAAAAAAGGTGTCATCTTGGTATAGATATTCATAGGATTTTAGAGAGGTTCTGATTGTCTTACTTATTACATTCAAAGCCATTTAATAACTTTTTTTTCAGTAAAAGACATACAGAGAGTATCTTGAAATTGGTTTTGAAAATATTATTTGCCATTCCTAAAGATAAAATAAAAATCTAGGTGCTTGCATTTTTTCAAAGGAAATATTGTTTTAAGGGGGAAAAAAGGTTAATGAGAAAATAGAACTGACTAAAATCACTTAGTAAAAATGGTATTCAACATACATTTAATTTTGAAACAGAAATATTAGTGTACATTCTAATTTTTCTGTAGCATGTTCCACTGTGTTTAAGATTTTGTGAGGGGTAAAGAAGAAAAAAGAAATAGCAATGTCCTTGTTATAAGTGTCCTATTCTAAAGCCATTCATTCTGTTGAATTTCGAATTCTGTTTATGTTTATTAAGAATAGATTGGACCATAAAATGCTTTATAATAAACTTTACAGAGGATCGTCGCATCTGAGATTTTCCTTTCACTAAGCCATTAATCCCATGCAATTTCACTACTCTTTTCAGTCCTTTTCCTTCTCATAATTAGAGAACAAAATAAAATTAAAAGGAGATCATATATTTTTTGAAAATCTTTTATGCGATGTAGTTTACCATGTTTTGTATATTTTCTTCCTGTTTTTGTTAGCTAAGGGTATCTGAATTAAATTATGATGCATACTAAAATTCCTTATAATTGTCCTGGTTTCAGCAGCAGCAGTCATTTTTCTCCTTTGTAGTAGCTGGTGCAATGCTGTGTTTTCGACTTTCAGCCTGGGAACAGTGCTGATAACACCAGTGTTTATAGTTACAGTTTAGAATATTTTGGCCTGACCAAGGACTTTCTCAGCCTCATGCGCTGCCAGGGAGGAGGGGTAGCTGGGAGGAAGCAGAAACAGAGCACCTGACCCAAACTGACCAAAGAGGTATTCCATACCAGAGCACATCATTCCTAGGATGTAAAAACGGAGAGCAGAGACCCAGAAGGGTGGGGTGCAGTGCTTGGTCAGGCTGGGTATAGTTAGCAAGCTGTTGTGTTCTTTCCTTGTATTTGCCTTTTCATTATTATTACTGGTTGTAGCAGCAGTGGTTTGTGCTGTACCTTAGTTACTAAACTGTTCCTATCTCAGCCAGAGAGAGTTGCATTCTTTCGATTCTCCTCACCATCTCCTCAGGACTGGGGGAAGAAAGAGGGGGAAGTGAGTGAGCAAAACTGTGAGAGGCCTTTAAAGCATGACAATAATGTATTGAAAAACTGGGGATTCCAATACTAATTTAAGTTTAAATGTATGGAATTATGCTGATCTATAATTAGAAAATAAAAAAAAAGAATTAATGCTGAGGAGTCCTATAATTATAAGCAAAATATCTTTGCAGAAATAGAGCTATAATTTACCTCTTTGTAACTCCAACTGATAAGAAAAGGTGTTCTGAATAAATAATGAGAGGTTCCATATTAGTACTGAGTTTAGATTTTAGATACAAGAAATTGGTTGAACATATTGAGAGAGGTCCCAGATTACTACTGCTTGTAGACTTTCAGTACAAAAAAGGAGTTTGAAAATGCAAGGTAAAGCTTATTGCTGTTTAGGAGAATGGAAGAGAAGCCAGCTTTTCCCTCACTGAAATAATATAAAGGTTAGTGTTACTTTAGAATTTCAGAGGACTTTTTGATCATAATAATGACCTATTTTTATGCATATTATTGTCGTGGTTTAACCCCAGACAGCAACTAAATGCCAAACAGTTGCTCACTCCCTTCACAGTGAGACAGATAGAGAAGAAAATTGGAAGGGTAAAAGAGAATTTTTTGTGGGTTGAGATATAGACAGTTTAATAGGTAAAGCAAAAGCCATGAACATAAGCAAAGCAAAACAAGGAATTCGTTCACCACTCACACAGGCATGCAGGTGTTGTGCCATCTCCTGGAAAGCAGGGCTCCATCACACCTAACGGTTACTTGGGAAGATATGTTACCATACCAAATGCCCCCCCCTACTCCCTTTCTTTATTTTTCCCCCTTTGTATGCTGAGCATGATGGGATGTCCTTTTTGTCAGTTGGGGTCAGATGTCCCAGCTGTGTGCCCTCTCAACTTCTGCACCCTCAGCCGACTTGCTGGTGAGGTGGTGTGAGGGACAGAAAAGTCCTTGACTGTGTAAGCGCTGCTCAGCAGCAATAAAAACATCCCTGTGTTATCAACACATCTAAAAGAGTCCTATACTAGCTACTGTGAAGAAAACTAATCCTAACCCAGACAAAACCCAGCATATTCTAAACCCCTGTTTCCTTGTCCTTTACTTCATGCTCAGGTCCCGCGCTATCAAATACCACTTCTTTAATCACCAATCCCTTCTCGTTCTTTGTTATAATACACAGAGATTATTTCCTTAGTCTACAGACCAGCCTTGTAAAATTTCTTTAAAATATCCACAGGTGACCACTGAGTCAATTTAGTCCATGACTTTGGGCTCCATCTGTTATGGTGATCACTCAGGACAGGAGAGGTAGTGTGTTGCATGGAGTTACAGGGCACCAAAACCAACTCAGGTCAGGTTGCTGCTGCACTTGCACTGCTTCTTGTACTGCTTGTCCTCCACTGATTCAGGTGGTTCCTGATATAGTAATTCTTATAACATGCAACTCAACTCAAGAGTTACATTGGTTTAAAGGTATATCCAGTAAAATCTCCACCCCTGTTCCCTTTGGGGAGCAATGAACTCCTCCCCTCGCTCCTAGCCTGATTGGTAAAAACGGGTTCCTGCTGTTCTGGGCTTATCAATGGCCACATGCGTTGAGATGCTCCAGCATGACCTCAGACACAGCCAGAGAGGCTTCAAGGTGTATCTGCTGCAGCATGGACTTATTTACAGCAACAAACTCTTCAAAAATATTTGACATGTTCAAAACTATCAAAATGTTTCCCAGCACAGCAGAAATGTGGAAACCAGCAAAGCAGCAAAAGCAAAAAGGAGCTGCTAACAAGCCTTTACAGTAAGGCAATCAAGACCCACGTGCAGGAACCTGCCAATTAGTAACTAAACATTAATAAGAGCCACGAATTCTACCTAGCACAATCCAATGAAATCTGTCATTATCTTGAACTCACATTGGATGCCAGAAAGGAAAGTTGTGGTTTAACCCCACTGGCAACTGAGCCCCACACAGCCACTTGCTCACTACCCGCACCCCTCCCTCCAATCCCCTGTAGGACGGGAGAAAGAACTGGAAGAATGAGAGAACATGAGTTGAGATAAAGGCAATTTCAGATGTAAAGCAAAAGCTGTGCATGTTTTACTTATTAAATTGCTCTTGCTGTGCTTGCAAAACAAAGTAAGGAATTAATTCACTACTTCCTATCATCAGGCAGGTTTTCTGCAATGTCAAAGAAAGCAGGGTTCCATCACATGCGAAGACAAACACCATCATCCTGAATGTCTCCCATTTCCTTCTTCTTCCCCTGATTTTATATGCTGAGCATGACATCATATGGTATGAGATATCCATTTGATCAGTTGGAGTCAAATATTCTAGTTGTGCCCCCTCCCTCTTTGTTTGCAGGGGACAGAGGTGTGGAAAGCACAGGAATTTTACTGTATGTTTGCTATCTACATTTATTGTAAACTTTCACATGCATGGACAGCGGCTGGATATCTTCTTAAAGTGAGTAAAGTGATTGAAAAGAGTCTTCTGACCTTCACTGATCAAAAAAAGTGCAGACTTTTAGACCATGATCTGGGAAAGTGAAGACCGAATAATCACTGCCTTGTAACCAAAGACATGCAGGGCAAAAATGACACTGACTTTCCTTCATTTTCACTGTGGTCAGTAGATACAGGTACCCTGTATAAACTGAAATGAGAGAAAAGGATAGAGCAATAAGGATACTTGGTAAACCTGAAATAAAGGGCTATTCGACTGAATTAAAAAAAAAAAAATGACTTTGTTAACTGAGAAGTAGTCATTTTTTTTCTCATCATCTGTCCTGGGTTCAGCAGTAGCAGTCATTTATCTCCTTCGTAGTAGCTGGTGCAGTGCTGTATTTTTGACTTCCAGTTTGACTTTCGGCCTGGGAGTAGTGCTGATAACACCAATGGTTTTAGTTGTTGCTCAGTAATGTTTAGTCTGACCAAGGACTTTCTGAGACTCATGCTCTGCCAGGGAGGAGGGGAAGCCAGGAGGAAGCAGAGACAGGACACCTGACCCAAACTAACCGAAGAGGTATTCCATGTCACAGCATGTCATGCCCAGGATATAAACTGGTGGCAGTTACCCAGAAGGGTTAGATCACTGCTCAATCGGGCTGGGTATCAGTTGGTGGGTGGCTAGTAGTTGTATTTGCTTCCCTTGTTATTTCCCTTATCATTGTTCTTGGTTGTAGCAGTAATGGTTTGTGTTATACCTTAGTCACTGGACTGTTCTTGTCTCAATCCATGGTAGTTACATTCTTTCAATTCTCCTCTCCATCCTTCCAGAAACAGGGGAGACGAAGGGTAGGGAGTGAGTGAGCAGCTGCGTGGTCTTGAGTTAGACTGGGCTGAAACTGCAACGTCATCCCTCTGCAAAATGCAAACAAACTTGTATTTATTCTGATTGGATAAAAAAGCACAGTTATATTTATGTTGTAATGTGGTCTCATATAGTTGATCTGAGATACTTTCCCCATATAATTTTGCATTGCAAACTCCTCCTATTTTATATACCAGCAGTATATTTTAATTGCAATAAATTATGAGCTTCCTGTAGTGAATAAAATGGAGACACCATCGCATTACTTCTCCTAAATATTCTGTTGATATCCAAAATATCTGTTTTACCACTCAGTAGTCTGTATTTACTCAAGTGTTCCACTGATTTAAAGTGGATGCTAATGAGTAGCCTTAGCATAGCTGATACAATGGAAATAGGTGGTGAAAAACAAAAGGCTTTTAAAGACGCCATGTGCCATATTTCTGGCATATTGCACAATGTCACTGACACATCTGTTATTCTGTCTTAGTGATATAAAAGCAAAGGATATTATATGCCATGTAGAATTATATAACAAAGAGCTCTAAAGAGTTAAATAGTTGACTGGGGTTTTTTTTGCCCTCATGTTTTTTTCAGTGCAACAAATTTCAAACATTACTGGCATTACTGAAATTTTACAACTTTCACTTTTCTTTAAAATAGATTTTCCTTACTAAGAGAATAATTAGCCATAGAAGATAGAATTGCATTTGCAAATACAATTAAAAAAAAAGCCCCAAACCAAAAAAATGGATGCAAAATATTTAATTTCTGTTTGTAAACACAATTTTTCTCCTTTGCCACAACTTTTTTCTCCTCCCTGACTGGTGAGGGATGGTGCTCCATAACGAAAACATACACAAAACCAGGTTCACAGGCACATCACATCCCTCAGACAATATGATGGGTTGTAAGCCCATCCAATACCCATGGTCAGACAATAAACCTCTTCCTTAGTCAGTGTCTCAGGCAGTGGATATTTCCTGACACAGGTTTCCTCTTACTGACTGGCTAACCAAGCCTGATGCCCACCTTGCAAAGCCAGTGAAGCCCACCCATGGTGGGCAGCCTGGTGTTTCCCTAAGCATCCCATTACAAGTTTTCTACATTCTACATAATCTCACAAGCTCCTTCAGATACCCCAGGATAAATCTGCTTTTCACAAGAGGCCCATGACAATTCCCTTCTATTAACAAAGTTCAGAACAAGTAACTCTGAGGCTACACCTGAAGACCCATCCTCAGAGACCCATTCCTTCAAAGGCCCATCAGTCAGTGACCTGTGTCATGGTTTGAGGCCCCTCAAAGAGTTCTGCTCACTCCTCCCTCTTTCTTCCCCAGTCCTGGAGAAATGGGAAGGAGAATCAAAAGAATGCAACTCCCACGGGTTGAGATAAGAACAGTTTAGTAATTAAAGTATAACATAATTTACTACTGCTACCACCAATAGTAATACAAGAGAAATACAAGGAAAGAAAATACAACAGACCTTCACCTAATACCTAGCCATGCCACGCAGTGCCCCCTCATCACCTGATACCAAGCTCGACTACACAGTGCACCCCATCACCTTATACCAAGTCCCAGCCATGCTGTGCACACCGCCTCCCCCCCCCCTCCCCCGAACCACCA
>JASSUY010021750.1:18998-36290 GCA_032466535.1 Forpus xanthops | reverse complement strand
GCAAATACAAGGAAAGAATACAAGAGCTCACCAACTAATTTCCACCCAGCCCAACCAAGCAGTGCCCCCCATCACCTCATACCAAGCTCGACTACACAGTGCACCCCCCCCACCCTTCTGGGTCTCTGCTCTCCATCTCTACATCCTGGGCAAGACATGCTATGGTATGCAATACCTCTTTGGTCAGTTTGGGTCAGGTGTCCTGTCTCTGCTTCCCTCCAGCTTCCTCCTGGCTTCCCATCCTTCCTGGCATAGCATGGAACTCAGAAAGTCCTTGGCCAGCCTAAAAATTCTAAGCTATAACTATAAACACTGGTGTTATCAGCGCTGTTCCCAAGCCAAAAACCAAAATCACAGTGCTGCACCAGCTACTATGAAAAGGAGAAAAATGACTGCTGCTGCTGAGCCCATGACAATTCCCAAACTGAGATTTCTTTTATCCATCCATTTATGAGTTAAATTCCCTATGAGTCATTTCCACAAGGAAATTGCAGCTGTGTAGTTTCTTAGTCAGCTTTTTCTTTGTCACTGAAACTAGATTTTTCTTTTAATTCTTCTCCACAATGAAGCTGAAGCACTGTTAGACATACAGTTTGTTCATACTGCTTTTCTAATAGTGGCATCTGCTTTTTTTAGTTTGAACATGTTAAAATAAGCCATCTAATGACCAGATTTTCAGCCCTGGCACAGCTTCCATCAAGAAACTCAGTGTCTGATGGTTTAAACATGTTGGTTGTAGCTTTGACCCAGAAGATGGCATGCAAGTGGGAACTGGTCAAAATTGCCAGCCACCCATTGCCCCAGGCAGGAGTTTCAGTTTATACACCGATTCTGCTATGATTTATTGAAAAATCCTACTTTCGTAGGATTAATGATATCTCAGTGGGATGCAGCACTGGAAAGGCAAGTGTGTCCTACTCTCAGGGTCTGGGTAGAGCTCAGTTTTCATCTAAGACTTTTATCACTGAAACACCAATCATAGAATCATTCAGACTGGAAAAGACCTTTAAGGTCATCTAGTCCAACCATTAACCTAGAACTGCCAAGTCCACCACTAAACCATACCTGAAGTGTCACATATACAAGTGTATATGTATTAGCTGCAGGGATGGTAACTCAACCACTTCCCTGGGCAGCCTGTTCCAAAGCCTGATGACCCTTTCAGTGAAGATTTTTTTCTTAATATCCAATCTAAACATTTCCTGACACAAACTGAGGCCATTTCCTCTTGTCCTATTGCTTGTTATTTGGAAAAGAAACCAACCCCTACCTCGCTACAACCTCGTTTCAGGTACTTGTAGAGAGAAATAATGTTGTCTCCCCTGACCTTCCTTTTCTCCAGGCCAAACCACCCCATTTCCTTCTTTTTTTTATTCTTTTGTCCTCTGCTGTCCCCCCCCCCCCCCCCCCCAGTAAATGAATGAAAGCTTCTGTCATTTTTTACAATAAATCACTCTGCTTTGTTACATTTATGCTTACTTTCATTTTCTGTCCCTGAGTGACAACACCCTCAAATGGCAAGGAAGTTCAGTTCTCGCCTACACACAGGAGGAGGCATCCTTTCTGATCCCACTCTCAGGGTTTTCCACAGTCATCCTGCCATTTCACATTCTTCATTAAGTTTCTTGATACACAACTGGATTATTTTCTTCTCTGCATTTAATCCTTGGAAAGGGGCTTAAATCTAACAATTAGTGCTCACTGACAATATGAGCTCCCACCAGCACAAGACATTGTCAAGCTGTCTGCAAACACCCATCGACCATCTCCCACTGTTATAATTTGCTACCTGCCCTTTCAAGCTTTTCTGTCTTAAGTGGCAACTCACATTCTTCTCATACTTTTGAAACTTTACTATTAAGAGTATGTGATATTAGTCCCAGCTGTGTCCCTTTCACCTAAGAGATTTGGAGAGGCTGAAAGCGTTTTTTCTGTCTGTTAGGTGGAAACAACATGGAAATAACTGTGTTTTTCCTGATTGCAGGTGGAATGCAAAGCAGTGATGGTATTCTTTCACTACTGTGTCATGTCCAACTACTTCTGGCTTTTCATTGAGGGATTGTACCTCTTCACTTTATTGGTAGAAACCTTTTTTCCAGAGAGGAGATATTTCTACTGGTACACTATTATTGGATGGGGTATGTGACATTTCTTGTTTAAAATGCATCTCAGCGTGCAAGACAACTCCATGAGCCATCTAATATTTCCACATGTAGTTTCAAAATATACTTTTAGTCTTTGTATCAAAGTACCACTGCATACCAAACCATCTTGTGCTTTTTTTTGCCTGAATACAATTGAATTGAAAGCAGTCCACAACTGATAATTTCCTTCTACAAGATATGATCTTGATGCCAAGTTCTTCATCTTAACCAAATCTGCAATGCTAAATCTAGTCCATTTTCTAAAACTTAATCTGCACCTTTTTTCCAGATAATAGCTAAATTGATAATTTATCCAAAGAGATATGCTTATCTTACCTGAATGGGAAATTGAAGCTTGAAGTGTGAAGAAATGAGATTTGTTTCAGAAAGGCCAGCTGCGCAAGGATAATGAGTGCAATTATTTTTCATTCTGCCCCTCTGAAGATAAATTGAATCCTGTAACATGTTAAATCAAACAGTTCTTTGCTGACATTTCTGTGCAGAAATCAGGCAATGAATGTAGAAAGCGTTCATTTTAGATGTAATCCACGAAGTTTATACTCATTTTGTATACTTAAACATGCTTCTGAAATAATCTGAAAATAATCCTGTATGCTTATGAGTAAAGTCTACATACAAACCACATGCCTTAAACTTCCAAACTCTGGATGCAAGTTTGAAGGGCAAAAGCAGCCCCTCAAATCAGAGCTGATGGGGAAGGATTTGTATGCGAGCAACAATAAACAAGAGCTCAGAATTTTGCAGCATCTGGTTCTTTATCTGTTTCTCAAAATGTGCTGAGCACATCAGTGTCCTCATTTGATTAATGAGAACTCCATATGGTTGTGTTGGTACAGACCATTTTTTCCTCTCAAATATGCAATATGCTTGTAAATTCTCTGGATAGACTGCTGTCTTCCTGGGATCTCTCCTAATGACTGCTCTTTACCCAGGGCAGAAGCACAGTCAGCAAGAATAGCTCTCTACTCAGCCTTGAGGCTTCCTGTTTTCTAATGGTAGTCAGAAACAAAAAAGAAGGTGCTGAAGATACATATATACATTTTGATGTAAAGAAAATGAATGTGAGTGTATGTATATTTGTACAGCAAATGGCTTAAAACTGCAAACTGATCTAGAATGTGCTTTTTAAACTATATTTTTATGACACATTTAGTCTAGCTCTGCCTCCTTCCCATCTTTCAGACTTACAACACTATTCATACCATTACAAAACATATAGTGCAAATCAGTGCAAATTAGCTAGCACAATACCCATGTTTCATATTTAAACTCTATTTTTATTGTTGTGCAACTGTTATGTGTGCAAAGATCTCAGGGTTTTCTAGGTAGTCTCATATGAGAAAAGCAGACTTTAGTTTAAATTAAATATGCATGATTTCTTTTTCCCAAAGCCTGTCATCTTATTTTTTTCTATCATTTTCTTTTCAAATATTTCTCTGTGTGCTTTTTTAAAAGAGGATTGCTTTATCAGTCACCTAAGTCTAGCAGGGATATTTTTATTTCTGATAGTGGGAATATGAGATTTGACAGAGACTCACTTAAGTGGATCAGTTGAATGACTAATTAATGTGACACCAACATAGCCTTGTAAAATATATGAAACATAGTTGTTCCTGTCAACTTATGACACTCTAGTTCACCGCTGCAAGCTGGGGTTTCCAAGGTCTTTGTTTTGTTTGTATTTTAGCACTTCATCTTTACAGTGGTGCCTGAATAGATGTAGGCAGTTTCATAGCCAAAGATTTTATTTTCTATAAAATGTAGATCCAGCTTACCCAGAGCTATCTTTCAAAATTGCATTATTTTATAAAAATTTCCACTGAAAACCCCACTTCTAGTGTTTTAGAAAGGAAAATAAGTCCAGTTTTCTCAGTGCATTCTTACTGTTTTGAGTTAACTTGTATTTTACATGCATTTTTTAAAGAGTAAAGAAATGTCTCAAGTAAAAATTAAATTCTTGCTCCCTGTATTCTCTTTTTGGTTTTTGTTTTGTCCTTTCTTTTTCCTGAAAAAGAGAAAGAAATATTCCTGTAAGGAAAGGAAAACTATCCTCTACTGATTTTAGTTGAATAAACAAAGCAAAATTATTTATTTACACAATACCAGAGAAAATGCAATATATGCACAACATTTACAACAAAACCACTTAAGAATACAAAGAGTACAATCATGCCGTTACAGCTTAACATCTGCCACTATGCAATTATTGCATAATTACAGTAACTCTTGACACAGAAGCTGATGTCACTGCCTTTATTTTGTACAGATTGTGTTTTACTGTTCATGTGACAAGATGCAGTACAACTTTGAGCAATTATAACCTGAAACAACATAATTATTTCCTGTTATCAGTTTTGCTTCTGCAAACCCACAAAGACCAGCCCATCTTCTGAATGAAACAGATGTTTCTGGAGCTCTAAATTAATGTAATGAGTTGCATTTTTTTCATGCACTGGTGCTGTTAGAAATAAAACATCAGTGGAGAGGTTGCAAAAAGTGCTCTTTGCTGAATACTAAATGTGTCTAGACTGCTAATGGCATCACCATCTTCTCTTCTGCAGGTACCCCGACAATTTGTGTCACTGTCTGGGCAGTGCTGAGGCTTCACTTTGATGATACTGGGTAGGTGTCGCTGAGTGGAAAATCATTTCATGTGCTTTCAGCACGATGTCAAGAATGAGATTTAATGATCAGAGGACAGGGCTAATTTCTTCTTCCACTTCTGACACTTGTTTATGCATGCAAATGTTTAGGTCCAGTGCTCAGCCAAGAGTACTTACTTTCCTGTTCATCTGCATAAATAGCCATGGTTTGTTGTTTATACTCTTATTGCGCTGGGGAATTTGTAGAAAATATAGGCATCTACCCTGTAGACATGCAGCTGACCCAGTCCTCCATTCCCTGCTCAGTTAGATTAGTGGAGTCCAGGATATGGTTTACCTCAAGAGATGCATCAGGTGAATCACACTTCTGATTGTCTGCTCCTTTCCAACTTACTAGGTAGGAAGATGAAGGTGATGAACTGAGTTACAGAAATCATTGCAGATATCTCTGATGAAATTATTGAAATCTGCACAAGACATTGTTGAGCTTTGATTTACAAAGGCAATTAAAAGTTTAATTTTCCCTTAAAGAGTTTTTTTCAACAAACCTAGTGAGGGAAATGAGTAGGGATGAGACAGAAATCAGCATCCTGTCTTGTGAGTGGAAAAAAAAGAAATTAAAAAAAAGAGGAAACGGAATAATTTTAGAAAGAATTCAAGGTATAGATTCCACCCCAGTGGTCTATTTTAGTAAGGAAAAATCCTGCAAATATCCTGTATCTTTTAAAAAAGGATAAGAAGGAAGAGTTGGTCCCAGAGATGGTCCTGCACATCTCAGTAGTCCATAGACTGGTCTGAGAGAGCAGCTCATATAACTGGTAGGAATGGACATGTATGTACACCCTGAAAACACAAGCTTAGCAATGGGTTTTTTTTCATGATAGCTACGTTCGAACTTGGTGAAGTGTTAGAAAAATGCTGGGAATGAGGGAGACTGAATAAAATTTTTAAAATCATGCAGTGGTTCTTTAAAAGCCTTGATGTGAATGAAAGGCATCTTTATCTTCCAAGTCACATTTGTGAGAGATTTAGGCTTATATTTCAATTTCACCTTATGATAGAGTTACCTGGATTCAAAATCTGCAACAAAAAGAATTTGTTTCATCAGATTTTCTTCGTCCTTGCTTTTCATACTCTTTTTGGAAATCACATAAAGCCATTCCTCCATCAAGGTTGCCAGTGCTTTGACCCAATGTTCTATTTTTACATTAATACAAATTAAATCATTTATTTCCATGCAAAACAATCCAGAACACCCTGCTGTGTCATTATTAAGATTACAACACTGGTCTTAACTGTATTAATTTATCTTAGGAGTACAAATAGTCTTTGGATTTGAGGGTAGAGGGAATGTCTTGCAGAAGGAAGAACAAGAAAAAACAAAACAAACAAACAAAAAACCCCTTTCTTTTAGTTAGAGAAGCTATTTAGCATGCAACACATTTAGACAGATTCTGGCTAAGAGTCTCAGTGGTTACTTTTTAAAAATCGGCAAGCATTGTTCTGGGGGAGGGGGAAAAGCCAGCATGAGCTTAAAAACATTGCAGAAATTATTGAACTCGGAAAATACAGTCGCAAAAGCATGGACTAAAATAGAGACTCTGTGTGCAAATCTCCTGCTTGCTCCTTATAAATATGGCAGAGCTCCCTTGACTTCAGCTACTGATTCATATCACTGAAGGGACAGGTTTGTGCAGAGAATTGCTACTGAATTAGATGGAATTATTCCAGATGTACACCAGAGATGTAACAGACCTCAGACCCTGGCCTATTCAAATGGAAATCACATCCCTCCCCCTGCCCACTGGCTCTCTTCCCTTCATCCATCATGAAAAAGAGCGCTGTGTGTCTGATCTCCACTGTAGCAATGCATTTGAAAGAAATCAGGGACCCTCTTTGTGTAGTACAGCTTGTTAGCTGTTATGCAGACTGCTCTGTTGTGCAACGTTTTTTTTTTTCCCTCTGGTCATGTTCGTCTGAGGAGAAGATGGCATTTCTTCCACCACATCCATCCTATAGATGTCACAGGGGCTGGACCAAAGAAGTCCTTGAAAAAACCTTTGTATGAGCTTATTCTGATTTGTTGTTGACATCTACAAAGTAAGCATTGGAAATTGAGTGTGATGGCGACACATCCTATAAAAGAGGACAAATAAGTCTAAGAGCAATAGGGATATGTAGGGGATGATGTATCACCCCAGTATGCAAATTAAATATACATGAGTGTGGAAAAAACCCTCCAAATGTCTCTTTGTCCCAGCCAAAGAGAAAGAGAAAATTGGCTGGGCTGTAGATGTCTTCAATACGGATGGCTGGAACTAGAGGAGGTAATTCTCACTTCTCATTTCTACATAGACAAATTGCCATACATCAGTGCCTATTTGTACAACTAGATTAATGTTAGAGTTTGCCCAGATCGTTCCAGTGTTGGTCAACGCACTAAAAACTTTCAGGGTAGATTTAATGTGCATCTTAAACAGGTTAAGCTCTGCAAATAGTGGTTAATTTCCAGAAAAAGACACCTAATTTATAAATGCAGGCAAAGAATTTAAAATATAAGTGGTGGGTTTAGGTGCTTTTGTGGCATACAACTGTATGAAGATAGGATGAGAAAGTTGGGGCTGTTCAACCTGGAGAAGAGAAGGCTGCGTGGAGACCTCATAGCAGCCTTCCAATATCTGAAGGGGGCGTATAGGGATTATGGGGAGGGACTCTTCCTTAACGACTGCAGTGATAGGACAGGGGGTAATGGGTTCAAACTTAAACAGGGGAAGTTTAGATTGGATATGAGGAAGAAATTCTTTCCTGTAATGGTGGTGAGGCACTGGAATGAGTTGCCCAGGGAAGTTCTGAATGCTCCATCTCTAGCGGTGTTCAAGGCCAGGTTGGACATAGCCTTGGGTAACATGATTTAGTGTGAGGTGTCCCTGCCCCTGGCAGGGGGGTTGGAACTAGATAATCTTAAGGTCCTTTCCAACCCTAACTGTTCTATGATTCTATGGTTTACAGACTCTGTGTGAGAAGGAGTTCCCTCTGAACATTTGTTCCCTTTCAAATATTTTAAGTTGGGCATCTAAAGTGAGGTAACTCAGAAATACTACTTTTCATTAGAAAATCTCAGCCATTTTCCCCATAGATTTTGTGGGGGTTTTTAACTTTCCAGGCTTTGTTAACTGAAGCAAATGTATGTAATTCTGTGCAAATTCGACAGCATATCTCTAAATTTTCTCCCTTCTTACCAGCTGTACCACACACATTCTTATTGTTGGTTTTATGGGAATCCAGTAAAATATTGTCCAACTGAAATATAAGAGTATTTCAACTGAAAATATAAGTTCAACTGAAATTTCTAAACCAGACATCACTCACCTGTTTGGGATTTCTCTCACAATGTACCCGGATGATGGAATCATAGCTCTGCCTCCTCACATTTACACATTTATACAGTTTCATTTAAAGATTTTCACTTTCCCCTCAGATGCTATCAGACTACTGTTTAAACGACACAGATGTTCCATTAAGATCTTATAAGATCAACAGTGTGTTATTCCTGTATGCTCTTTCAAGCTGTTTTTTGGCATCTAACAAATGTACCATGACAACCACTACTGGGACTTTTGGCTGTTGCCCCAGTGGGAGGGAGACCCTGTTTGGAAATGCAGGGACAAAGTAGATATTTTTCTGAGATTTGATGTTTTTGAGAGGGAAGCATAGGAAGAAGAAAGCAAGAGAGAAAAATTAAAAAATGTTTTAATTTGCAATCATATTCTTAATGACTTAAAATAATGTAGCAGGAAGGTTGTGGTATGACAAGAGAGATAAGATTTTTTTCATCATTATTGGTTTTCTAGCTTTAAAAATACATGTTCATGTTAAAATACATTATGTTTATGGATCCTGTAATTATCTTTCTCTACAAATGAATGTCCAAATGCACCTATATGGAATAAACTTCTGCAGAATGCTTTGGTGGATCCAGAGAAAGATTTTAAATGCTGAGGTAGAAATGGCTTTTTATTTGCTGTCACTTACTCCAAACAACTTAAAAAAGGGGCTGACCCCAACTGGTGTCCAGGACTTGAACCTTTTCAAATGAACCCTCTCTCCTTGGTTGGACTTGCAGCCCTGTGACTAGAAATTCATTTTTGCATGTGGATGCAACCGGTCTCTAGTACATTCTGGTATGCTAGATACGTGTAAGAATCCTCATGCCAGGCTCAGGAACCAACTTTTATTTCTGTTAACTCTGGAAAATATCTGAGTCACAAAACTTTGGAATAACCTTCTCTTAACCTTTGAGGTGTCCCTGTCTTTTTTTTCCCTTCCTCAGAGATACTAGCTTAAAGGGAGAATTTCACAGATGTACTATAGACACAGAAAGACACATAAAGGCATTTTCCAAAATGTCTAAACTGTTTAGCAAGAGGTGCCATTTAAATTGCCACAAAAATACTTATTTTGCTTTCAGATAAGCTGGGTAAAGGCTGTGAAAGAAAGCTACAGCAGGGACAGACTAAAGAACTCAAATAAAATTATTTGAACTCAAATTATTTAGCTACAAGACTAATCTCCCACTCTCTGACCCCTTAAAATTTATTGTAAGTTTATTAACATCCTTGTTATAACTTTATCTTTCTCTTTCCTTCTTTTTCCCCACCCCATTATTTCATTAACCGCTGCAGCTGCTGGGACATGAATGACAACACTGCCTTGTGGTGGGTGATCAAGGGTCCTGTGGTTGGATCAATTATGGTAAGTAGCACTTGGAGGAGACACTTCATTAACACTTTTAAGGGCAAATAACCAATGCAAATAGCTTCAAATGGCTTTACAAACTATGCTGCATCAGCTATACTGGACTAATGGACAGCTTGTCTGAACGTCTACCACTTGCCATCTGCAATTCCATTGTTACAAAGAAGTTTTAGTACAACTTCAGCACTGCTTGCAAGCAAAGACCATGTAGAAAATGATTTATTCTGCTGCTTAAACATAGATACCAAATGCTGTAAGACCCTGCAGCATATTGAAGCATTTGCCGGGGGCTGGTAAATATGAAGTAGGATGTATGGTAATTCTATCCCATTTGCAGTGGCAGCTGAAGGCTAAGAAGGATGATACAGGCCATCTAAAACAATATTGTATGTCAGTGACTAAGACACTAGACTGTGTCTGTTGAATGGAATTCATTTCACAGCTACATTTATTTATCTAATATTAGCTTTATAATAGTATGGTGGACGTAGTAAAAGACTCAGTTGTCAACAAGGTAGCTAAGAACTCTGTAGTTGGTGGAGGTCTTGGATTTTACTCAAATGATGCTAAATACCTGTGTAAGGATCATTGAAAGGTTCTAAAGTGCCTGCTTGGGCTCCAGCTGCTTTCCCAAAAGAATATGGGAATTTTAAAACGATATTGGGCTCCTCCAGTAAGGAAATGAAATTGAGCCACTAGAAAGTATGGTTAGTTACCTGAAAAGCGGTTTAACTTACCACATATAGGTGTCTAAATCTGGGCATGCCAAATTTCTCCCCATAGTTCAGTGACATCACTGGAGAGGTATTCATTGGCTTTTGTTGGAATTCAGACATCCAGCTCACAAGCATCTATCTACACATAGGTGTCATTCATCAGGTTTGATTCCCCTTTCAAGTGCATGAACAGCTTTCTAAAGTACAGTAACCTTCAGACACATTAAAGATAATTCAGCTAATTATACTGAAGGGTATCAAAATGACTGGGGTTTTTTGTGATATTGATGTGTGTGAATCACCATGCTTTACAAACATATTATGTGAAGGATCACATTCCGTCTTTGGGTTCTTGGTTATACCTGTTTTCTATTGAAAGCATAAATGATTCAAGCAACATGGGATGACTGGGCTTCTCCATTCATTTGTAGTCCCCAGATCAGATAGAAAATTCTTCTGAAAAAGATGCACATAATATTTTACAGGAGTAAAGTATTGAATAAGGGACCGACTTAAATTTCCCACTGTTTTCTTCTGCTGTTAAAAAACTACGGAGTTGGTCACAGCCTAATCTGTAGCCAAAGTATTGAAGTAAAACAGTTTTATTAATCTCCAAATTTTTAAAACTGTATCTGTAATTGCATGATTGGATAAAAGAGAAGAAGCCCAAGATAACATAAAAGACATAAAGATGAACATTTGCACCCATGCCTCCCATCCCCTAGCTCCCCTCCCAGAATCATTAGAGCTCATCTCACCTTGGCCCAGATTCAGTCAAGCAGAGGGAGAGTGACACAAGTAGGGATTTTCAGGAAAGGGGAGACGCTAAATAGTGACTAGTGGATACTGCTAAAATGAGAAGTGCCTTAGTTCAGAGGATGAGAGTTGAAGGTGATTTTACTGCTGAGAATTTTACTATATGGTTTTGATATGCAGGGACCTTTCCTTTTATTCTTTTCACTGGTTGATAGTGACAAACGTTGAAACGTTTTTGCTTATGATTATCTAATCTGGTGCTTGGGACTGAAGAAATTCTTCAAGCTGCGGCAAGGGTCAAATGGCCCCTGTAAATTTACCCCAGTACTCCTGACCCTACAGAACTTCTAGACTGCAGTTTTGTCCTGGATTCCACAGTAGAAGTAATTTTTTCTCCTTCTTGGTAGCTGGTTCAGTGCTGTGTTTTTGACTTTCAGCCTGGGAACAGCGCTAATAACACCGATGTTTTTAGTTATTGCTCAAATATTTAGTCTGACTAAGGACTTTCTGAGTCTCATGCTCTGCCAGAGAGGAGGGGAAGCTGGGAGGAAGCAGACAGGACACCTGACCCAAACTGACCAAAGAGGTATTCCATACCACAGTATATCATGCCCAGGATGAAAAAACTGGAGGCAGGGAGCCAGAAGAGTGGGGTTCCCTGCTCAGACGGGCCTGGTTAGCAGTTGGCAGGTGGTGAGCAGTTGTATTCTCTTGCCTTGTTGTTTCCCTAGTCATTATTATTATTGGTGGTAGCAATAGTGATTAGTGTTATACTTTAGTTACTGGACTGTTCTTACCTCAATCCATGGAAGTTGCATTATTTTGCTTCTCCCCATTCCCCTGGGAGCCGGGGGGGGGGGGGGAAGAAAGAGGGTGAGTCACGAGTGAGTGAGCTGTGTGGCTGACTGGACTTAAATCACAAGTTTGAATAAGGCAATGGAGCCAGCAAGTCATTGCAAATTCTCATACTTAAAAAAATATATATAATTGTCATCATTTTCCCCTTTCTTTTTCTTTAGATAAACTTTGTGCTTTTTATTGGCATAATTGTGATACTTGTGCAGAAACTCCAGTCACCTGATATTGGGGGCAATGAATCCAGCATTTACTTGTAAGTACAAATAAAGCAGTAATCAATTTAGTCAATCAATTTTCTAATATACACATAGGAAAAAAGACAAAGTAAAAAATACACCTTAGCTGAACTAATTTTTTTTTCAAAAAGAGTTACAGGTTCTATTAAATTGCCTTGGTTGATTTACTTTCTGTTTAAATCCAAATGCCACTAAAGTGCATTTTAATGGCAGTTTTAGCCTTTTTTTAAAAAGGCCTAGAAAATAAGCATAAGTACAAGATAAAAACCACAAAACCAAAACACAGAATCAAAACTTTACAAGTCAATTATCTGGAAGTTAACACACTGATCAGGTATATATATGATCATACTCATGGGACAGTCTGCTGCGCTTCATACATTCCAGGGACATGGTCTGAAGTTCATTGAAAGCAGTGAGATTTGGCAGAAAGATTTTATTGACTCAGTAGTGAATTCTAATTTAGGAAGATCTCCTAAAATTGCTTGTGCTCATGTTCCTTGTAACCTTGAGTACATTCCACTTAAGCTAAGTAATTCCTCTCCATACCTAGAACAGCTTAAAAATACACAACAAATCCTAAAAATTTCCTTTAAATTTTTAAAACTTTGTGATTTACAGTTATTTTAAAGCCAGCATCCTTTCTTTTTTTTTTAGTTTCTACCTCAGTAGAAGACAGATGCTGGCCACCTGCAATGGTCATCATCCCCAGTTTAATTTCATGAGGCCATTCTCCATACAAAAATTATATAATTGTTTTGAATAATTTGGACATGTGGCAGCACATTTTTCTTGGCTTTTCAGCCTAAACACCATGAATATTTGCTTAGTTTTTTTTTTTTTTGTGAGCTCTAGTATTTTCCAGCACTCACAAATGTAGGTAAGGATTTTTGATTTATCACTGGATTCCTGGTTAAAAAAAGGCAAGTCATATAAACCTTAAATAAAAATAAATGATGTCAGGGTAAAGTAGGAGATATTTAGTAGTACTTTCTTAGAACACTATCCAGTGATCGCCTTTCCCCTCAGTAACCACACTCATAGTATAATGACATCACCACCTAAATGATAATTTTCAGGGGAAAATATTTCCTCCAGCTGCCTATTTTTCTGCTCTTCTTTCCTATTGCCTTGTTTACATTTGCACATTATAAAATGATAATATTTTATGCATCACTTTTTAACATCTATGGTCAGACATCATTTACTAAAAATTCTGCCCTTGAAGTCTGCTCCACAGACAAAAAAAGAGCTTTAAATTCATTCTGCATGCACATATATCTCAGAATTAAGTCTCAGGAGAAAGTGTAGTGAATAGGTTAATTGTATGCATGGTTTGCCTAGGGCTTGCATGAAGAGTTCCCATGTATGTGCTGCTGGGAAGACATCCACTGGATCTTAGATTGTAATTAATACCAAAGATGTGCAGAGCTAGTTTTGATTGCAACCTGCTACATGCATGTTTAGTATCTGCTGCACAATTTTACATATGAAGCAAAGCATGTCATAGACTCCAGTGATTTAACTAGATTATGAAACATCCTTCTCATTTTTGATCAATATGGTGACTGGGTTTTACTGATATTTTTCCTATGTGTATAGTTAGCCACCAAAAACAAGACAAAACATCATATTTTTTGTTTCATTTGCTGCCATTATTTTTTCATATTTTTTTGCAACTTTATAAATGGGTGTGTATAAATTGATCTTGCATTTATGTATGTGTTATGGAGTGTTGTTTATCCAAACAGATTCAACAACAGAAAAGTCATGCTTAAATGGTAAAAAGAAATCCAATTAATAAATCTGCGCATAGACAACAGACATAATCAATATTTTACACATGTATCCTGTAAAAGGAGAGTTGTCGTGACAAAACAAAAAGATACATCATAATATGGTTATGTCACCATATTGAAATCTCTGTGGCATTTAGATTGTGGCACATATTATGCATTTTTCATGTCCTATTTTGCTATTTCAAACTATGAAACATCATTCCATTAGACCAAATTCTCCATCCAGATTTTTATTCCACAACATGTATAAATGCTTTGCCTTTAGTTCATGAGGCAGAATAGTGGTGGTTGATGAAGGATGTTCAGACTATTTCTGAAGTCAATATCACATGGTATCTGCAGCAGTGATTGAGATTTATTCTAGTATCAGCCTTCCACTTTCTGGAATAAAACTTTAGCCAGGATCTTCATTATCAAAGAAATAAAATAAAATAGCAATAACTTATTATTGACTTTGAGTAGGATTTATCTTCTTATATATATGGTGTATACTTTCAGTCAGGTTCTTTTAATGTAAGTTTGTTTTTTTTTTTTTTGTTTTGTTAGGAAGATCTACCTCTAGTTTTATTTTGTAGACATTATGGCCATGGTTCTGCAAATCATTTAAAAGCATTGGGATGTGCTTAAATTCAAAGAAAAATTATATATCGTTACTACTCCACATTCATTATTGAAAATTCCCACTACTGAAATTAGCTGTGAGCTATGACAGGAACACAACAGAAGAGTGCACTACTGGGGAACTAATGCTTAATTAATATACTGAAGCCACTAGAGAATGTAAGACTTGCTTTTAAAAAATTAAAAATAATTTGTATAATTTGCAGCACAATAGTGAGTACTCTTCTCCCATAAAAAATCTGACTTTCTAAATAACCTGAGGACCATTGTATGCAATAGCCTTTGCCTTTTGGCTGACAAAAACTTGGAAACGTAGCTATTTCCTAACAATATTCTCTAGCAGTCGAATGCTTTAGTGATTGTAAACTTCAATTTTATAAACCTTCATGTTTGGTTATTTGTTACCAGTCTCATGTTTAACAGGTATTTCTTCACACATTTAGCTCCTCCTCAAAGCTGCCTGTATGCTACTCATCCCATTTCAGAATGAATGGCTCAAAACATGTCAGATTCTAAGAGAACAATAATTCCATCTTTCTTTTACTGATGTTTTCATTAGAAACTCCTCCATATGGCTGAAATGATGGAGGCTAGATTCATAAAAAATATTTTATTAATAAGGTAGGAATTAAAAAGGCAGTGAAAGCCACTCTTCTAAAGGTGCATTTTATTTTTTTTATTCTTTTGGTTTTTTTTCCCTGAGAGCATAAAGCAACTTTCATATACCCTCCTGACAGTCATCATAATCATTATTTACTCCATAGTGTTAGTAACTAACTGCCAAAGGCATAATAAAGACATATTTTGCTTCTTGAACTATGTTCTGATTTCAGTTAATCTTTTGTCAGTCACAAAAAATTCCACCAAATTAAGCATCAAACCAAAGCAAGATCCGTAATACAAATGCAATAAATTTTTATCTGAATGAGAAGTTCTAAGAAACATCCTCAGGTGTTGGGGAAGAGTAAAGAGATATTGCTTGTATTCCTGGTGTAATTAATACAGCTATCTTTATAATTCAGAAAGGTTTCTCACCCCACCTGGTGAATGAATTGCATAAACAATTGTAACATACCTTATAACATGTCATGATTATAGATATGACACACTTAATGCTAGAGTACAAATGACAGTGTCTTGTATTTGTAACAGTATATTCCATCCAGGTAAATTTTACTGAACACGCTTCCAGAGAGAAAGTGCTCCCTGATTTTTAGCAATCTCCAATTGCACAGTATGTAAATATTTTGAAATAATAGTAGGTTATTTAGAGACACCGTGACACCATATGATGAGAGCCAAGTAGCATCATATCAGAAGTCCATGAATCCAATGTGTACTTGCAGTTCTGGCAACTGGAAACATTCACAACTCTAATATGGCTGGTTCAGCACATGGTGTGTCACATCAGGCCCACATTGTTGCATGGATTTTCATATATCAGTTCTCTGTCTGGAATTTTAGGAAACATAATAAACTGATCTACCAAAGCTTCACTGTTTTTCCCATGAGAAATCCAGCCAATAGTATGTAACATGGTATGTCAGAATCTGCTTTCAGGCATCCTGGTTTGAATCAAGTTATTTTAGAGGGAGTACATTCACCCCCCCAGAAAAAGCCATATTCCCATAGGAATGCCGACACAAAGCTTATATCCACACTATTGTTTTCATGAGCTTTATTACACTGCAGGAAGATTGTTTATGGACAGAATATCATCTTAACAGTATCACTACCATAAGCCACTACAGTATTTCAGTAGGTACCCATGATACAGATGCATGCTGGAATAACCCTTAAGATTCAAAGGGCCCACACATTTCCATCAAGTCTTTCTTTACTCATTCATTTATTTTCAAAGATTAAGCACATTTAACTGATTATTTTTTTAAATTCTATTTTCCAGTTTATCTTTAGTGTAATTTTGGTGGGGGAAGCTTGTTTCTGCTCTTGCTTTAACAGATTCTTCATAAATTTTGTATAACAATTTGAAAACTCAACGAAAAAAGAATAAACCCCACATATATCTAGCTAATTCAGGTCTACGTCATTCCTCCAATCAGCATCTTGCTGGAAAGAAAGGAGAAACATGGCGTGTATCATAGGTAGGTATGATTTTACATATGGTGCAACCTAGAGGGTTAGGGCAGGAAAAGCAATGCTGTAACACAAATGTTTTGATAAACAACACTCCTCTACAGTTCACCTACAAAGTCACTGGACACTCAGTGATTCATTCTGCTACAGCTTTGTCTTGCTGCAAGTGCTCAGACTGCCAGTATTAATTATTGTTGACAGGGTTTTTATGCCAAAAGTCTCATTTCTGACAAGAAAATGGCTGATGTTTGGTGAACAGTATATTCTTTAGCATGGCACTTTAATTTTTTAACCCCAGGTAATATCAGTTGTATACTGGAATGACCACTAATCCAACAATGAAAGCAACTCACGTCCGTGGGTTAATTCTTTACTACCGCAAGAAAATACAATGGAAAACACAGATGGTCGTGTAGTGTCAGTGCATGATCAGCAAGGACCTAGTTCTCATATCTATGAAAAGATAGGATTGCTACTTTCATTGACACTAATTCTTGATGGATTAATTCATGTTTGAATTCACAACTACTACAGCTTTTCTTTACATTTCCAAGACAAATTATTGTTTTAGATGTTGGTTTGAGGAATTTTTGGTTTCTGTTTTGGATTATTTTTTGGGGGAGGTAGATACTAATTTGTACCAAATCTTTTCAGTTAGGGATTGCTGGGGGGGGGGGGGGGGGGGG
>JASSUY010021750.1:0-18898 GCA_032466535.1 Forpus xanthops | reverse complement strand
CCCCCCCCCCCCCCCCCCCCCCCCCCCCCCCCCCCCCCCCGCAAGAGTATACTTGTTAGGAATGTAAAATCATGTACTCTATATACCAGAAACAGCAAGTATATAATTACACAGGGACTTATTTATTTTCAGATAAGGTAATTGAAAACCCTTTGATTATCTATCTATAGATTTTCTGTCGTCTCAACTATTGTAAAATAAAGCAGCACAAAATAATTAGAGGGTTTATAAAGTTCCTGTGAGCTGTTATTCCTGTTGAACAGCTAGCACAAAGGGGGCTACTCAAATTCCAACCGCCAGTGCCAGTAGCAAGTACAGAAACATGAATACACATCTTTGACTGTCAGATCTAGATTCATAATATAAACAGTGTACTTTCATCCAGTATGCGTTTTTACATTCTTACAGTGATAATGAGATCAGACCTAAAACTGTGTCCACTTTGAAAATGGCTTTGTTCTTTCCTGGGCCACTTCTTAGAAGGATATTCCAGAAAAGAAAATATTTTTAGAGAAAATTTCATCCATTTCCAATGATGTGCAAGTGCTTTACTGGAGGTTTGACAGGGTCTGGTTATGATTACCAACTTGTTTCTTGTGGTTACAAAATCTGTGATGAATGCAGTGTAAAACGTGCTCTGCTTCTGTTATTTCAGAATTCTTAGAGGGTGGTTAGAGTGTAAGTCCATCATATCTTTTCTTGCACAGGTGATGTGTGTATGATGGGAGGCTGACTCCTGTTGTTTTCTATTTGTAGTAGTAATGAAAAATAGGATGACTGTCTTTAAACCGTATTTGTGCACTTTGTGGTAAGGTATTTTTATTGGCAATTTTATGGCTTCAGTGCATGTATGGACAGAGGAAAAGATACAACACTGATTTATGTATGATTTATGATGTAGTTGTTTTTTTCTGAAAGCTACCTAAGTTTCATGCTCAACAATTCTCCAGTGGTGACTTAAAAATTCCAGTGGGCTCCATGCTCTGTGGCAGCTTTAGAAAACAATGTTTTGTCCACAGATTGTGTCCTAAACAAATATAACACAGCCTTTTTTCCCCCTATCTGTTACAAGAGCAAGCCCCAAGCTGGTAAAGAGTGTGTTTGCATTAAGAGAGAAGACACTAATAGATGGTCCTTCTCCAGAAAGGTTAAGGAGGTGTGCAGGCTAGTGAGGGAGAGAACAGTGACATATTGTATTCAACAGTGTTGCTCTTTTTATAGACATATTCCTTCATTTTTTTCTTTTAAGAAGAAACAATAATTCAAAGATTGATATACTCTCAACAGTTCTATCAAGGGTTGGGTTAGCCCTTTTTCTGATGATGTTTAGGCACAAGAAAAGTCTAGAATGAATTCCCATTGATATACTAGTGGCATATATCTGGATATTTCAGACCTAAATGA
This sequence comes from Forpus xanthops, assembly GCA_032466535.1. Classification (NCBI taxonomy): domain Eukaryota; kingdom Metazoa; phylum Chordata; class Aves; order Psittaciformes; family Psittacidae; genus Forpus; species Forpus xanthops. The sequence continues at coordinate 17,494 of JASSUY010021750.1, read as the reverse complement.
CTTTCAAAGTCAGTACCTAAAATATCATGGCTGATTGCCATAACTGGTATGGAACAGCACTCATAACATCTGATGGCTCAAGTCAGCATGATTTATATGTAAATGATTGTCTGCTGTGTATGCGTGTAAATATAGGTCTTTATCTACACATGTACTATCTGAAATGCTAGATATATCTAAATTTGTTCCAGCATCGCTTTCTAAAATACCACAAATACTTTAGTAATGTGCACAATATAAAGCTTCTTGCCTTAATATGAAACTGACTGCACTTAACTGAATTTTCTGTAATCTAACGGTTGTCGTGCATTCAAGTTTACTGATAACAAAAATAAGGTAGCTTTCATAAAGAAAATGGGATACAGACCACAAATGTGTTTCTGAAGTCACTGAACTTCATCAAAGTGGATATCTTAATTTTGATCTTTATTGATAAACTTCAGTTGTCACGGAGATTAGCAGTATAGAGAAGGTCCACTGGCTATGGCCATGCATTCTTATGAATTAACCATAGATTTATATGCAGTGTCATATTCTTTATCAGGGCAACTTCCTTATTGGGAAAGATAATGGTTTTGGAAATTCAGGTAATTTTTCAGAAACCTCAAATTGTGAGCTAATGTGGGACTTTCAAATAAGACCATTCTGGCTGTTTTCCCTTTCCTTCCCTCATTACTCATAGCTAAGTTTGCTGTTTTGAATGCATGGGTAGGCTGAAGGATAGATTTAGAATTTTATTTGTCCCCAGATCAGTTTGCACCTTTGTTCCTTTGACTTGGTTACTTAGTTTAAAGATAAGTGTGAAGTAGAAACAACTGATCATGCAGCGATTGTTGCGAGACTGCAGACAATGGGGAATAATTCTGACATCTCTGATCTTGAATGTGCTTTCAGTTTACATCAAAGCTTGATGCACACCAATATCCATAGTCGTCCATTTACCTTTTGCTACCATTAACATTTTTGGCTCTACCATATGAAACAAAAGTTGATTTTCTCTTCAGTGTCTCTGCTTCTCCTAGACATTGATTTTTTTGTGTTTCACTTAAGCAACTATCATCCAGTTTTAGTTTTACATCTGAGGAATTATTATGATGTACTCCAAATAAGTACATAGACTTTAGATCCTGAGGTATGGAAAGGACAATAAAGAGGGTGCTGTCACCATGCAGAAGGATTTTTTGATCTGGAAAGATGAACTTCTCACAAAGCTTTTTTAAATAGCTCTGTGCACAAAATGAAATGTATAGTGCAATCAGGTAACTAGTTAGTTGCCTGGGAACAAATTCTTCCTGCCTTGGAGAGTACAAGTACGTGCTCGACGGCCATTAGATTACAGTGGCTTAATACGGAATTAAGTCTTAGTGAAGGTGGCTTAAGCAACTGTATACTACCTCAAGATCAGCCCAGTCTGAAGTTCTGCACATGGTTCACATGATAGCCGTAGCACCTTGTGTGCTATGTGCCTGTATTGTTACTGAGAGATTTCCAGACTGTAATCCCTCTTATATATTTCCAATGAAAACACAGGAGTGTTTCAGCTGATGAAATTTCTGCAAGCCCAGGCCTATTCAACAGAGGCAGCATTCTCTTTTTTTCATTAAGGAGGGTTTATACAGATGGGTTGAAACTTAGATGGTTGTCTGCAGGGATGCCGTATAACATGTAAGGCAGGTGAGTCAAAGCAATGTGGCTGAAGCTTTGGAGCTGCAAATGATATAAACTCAGTTTAGCCAGACCAATGTTGAGCTCTGCCAGCTGACAGGACTAAGGCATGTATAGTACTTGAAAATCCACTTCTTAAAGCAGATTGTGATAATAAATAGTCCGTGGGTTTGCTCCTTTTTTTCTTTTAAGGCTAATGAGTTAATCACATTCTAAGGTATTTTATGCCTGAATTTGGACATACATATTCTTCATTTCAAACAGTGAATGTATATACTCAATATCATTTAAGAACCTCATTTGCTGTGGTATGTTTTTCTCACTAAACACGCTACTGTCTTCTACACTGCAGTTTTGTTACTGCCCCTCCGTCAGAATTATCCCATTATGCATGACATTAGTTTATGCTCAGGAGTCATTGAGAATAACCTAGTGTGTTAAAATAGGATTTCCAGGATAATGACATTTAACCTTGAAGATACAATTCATTTAAAGACTGTTTTGACAGAAGTACTCTGATCTCTACTACCAACTTTCTTCCCTAGAGCACAGATAAATATTAGAGCTTTATCTCTTCATTATTTCATCTAGGTAATAATAGCTTTCTCAATCCTTGTATGTCAACCCTATAGAAGTTAGCAAATCTAAATGAACAATGTAAACATGATTTTTGGCTATCTTTGACCTTTCTGTTTCACCTTCAAGGCTCAGATCTGTTCAAAGGTGAGAAGTATTGGGCAGAAAGTTCCAGTTCAAATTAATATTTACTGAATATTCATTTTTAGCCACAGATAGAGTCTGCAAGCAATAATTTGGCTTCAGCCTTGGGAGTGGTGATAGTGGTATCCTCATAGACATACTGTTCCTGTGTCAAATTATTGTTGTAGTTACCATACCACCTTTCAGTTACAATAGGTTAAATTTAACTTTAATGGAATTAAAAGTACACTAACATAAAGTTTATAGAGGACACTGAATGTTGTCTATAATGGGGGAGCTTTGTAAGCCATAGAGACCCTCATGAGGTTTCCTAAATGTGACCTAGATTTTAGTGTGGTGTTCATTGACTTTACAAGTACATAGACCAAAAAAAAAAAAATGTAAATCTCATGTTCCTCCAAGTCACTGAAAAAAAAAACCAAAACAATCCACTGGGCTTTCTAAAATGTACCTACTCAAAACAGTGAAGAGAAGCAAAGCTGACCTGTCATGTATTAAAAAAATGCAAGAGCCCTAAAAGCTAGAGACCAAAAGTCAGGTGAAAGAAAACTGCTGCCATCCACTAATGTAAACTGATTTTGATGTATTTTAGACAAGGACTGTAAAGAAGACCTCAGACATTCTCCTTTTTTTTTTTTTCCCAACTTTATTCAGATTTATCCCTAGTATCAGAAGATGATCTTTGCATAACTCACACCCCTTTGAGAAGTCAGGGAAACTTCTTTTTATTTGGTGGTGATGTCAATGAAAAGTAGAGCTATAGGTAACAAGACTACGAATTCTGGACTTGCTTTCAATTAAAGAGTTGAGAAACAGAGTTGTCTTTCTTTGATGAAGATCAAAACTATGTTTGTATTTTTAACAAGAAAGTATGGAATCCACTTAGATCATAGAATCATAAAATAGAATTGGCAAGGACCTTAGGATCATCTAGTTCTGACCCCCCTGCCAGGGGCAGGGACACCTCACACTAGACCATGTTACCCAAGGCTCTGTCCAACCAGGCCTTGAACGCTGCCAGTCATGGAGCATTCACAACTTCTTTGAGCAACCTGTTCCAGTGCCTCACCACCCTCAGGGTAAAGAACTTCTTCCTTATATCTAACCTGAATTTCCCCTGTTTAAGTTTTAACCTGTTGCCCCTTGATTTGCCACTATGGTCCCTAATGAAGAGTCCTTCTCCAGCATCCTCGTAGACCCCCTTCAGATAATTGTGCTCACCTCCTTTCACAGTCAGTAGAGATCTACACACTCCAGAGAATAAAATTCTCAGTACAAATGCTTTCATTCTTCATGAATTCTTCATTCATGTTTAAAATTGGTAAAATCTCACTTCATGGTCTTTTTCTCACCACTAACTGCAAAGCTAGCTGGGTGACAAGGTAAAAGGCATACATCTATATTGGTAACTTCAAAAATTAGATGAGATGGAACTAAATAACAACTTTACTGAGAAGCATCTCTGCTCATTCTGTGTCTGGATGAGAGTAGTGAATAAGTCTGCTTGCACACAGTGGATCAAGACCTGCAGTCACTGCAGTGGGATGGTATTGTATAACCTGTTTCCTGCTCACTAACAAGTTCAGTTTTCCAAGCCATTTACATCTGGTCTGTAAGTCTAGAGGGTTTGTAAATACAGTTTTTGGTTTGGCCTGGAAACAAATTTAGCTTCAGGAAATCATTAGGTATTGAGTAACCAGGTGAGGAAGTCCCTAAACCTACAGTGATACCAGCTGTAGGTCAGTAGGTATGCAGCATAAATAATAGATTTTATGGATCCACTTTCTTGTATTTTTTTTCTCTCTCCCATGCAATCTTTCTACTTTTACTTTGATTAACCTTTTACTGTGTTTTCAGTGCTTTATTTTTTTAATTTGTTTTTACATTCCTTCTCCTATTACTACATGGTTGCCTATCCAATTTGTAGTGAGGTTACATAGAATTACTTGAGCAGGGTGCACAAAGGTTCTCATTGAGGCACAGTTTTTATTTGCATGAATCAAATCCTACCTTCTATGTTTCCCAAAGGACTCCCCTTCAGCATATTCAGAGACAACCCACAAACCCTGTCATTCCCTGTGTTCTATTAGTGAGGTCAAAACCCTAAGATTTCTCATTATGGATCTACATGGCCTTAGTAATAGACATTCCCCTTAATCAGAATGCTAATTTTATTTCTCTTAAGCACCTCTGAGAAACCTACAAAGTCTTTACAGCTGCATTTTTGCAGCAATTTGCAATTACTTTTGCCTCAAATTTGTGTACTCTCTCATTTGCATTAATTGCCAGATGCTAAGGTGTTTAGTCTGACAAGATGGTCTTCAGCCACTATAATACATCACTCATTTAATCCTTGGAATGTTTAACTTTTTCTTTCCCCTTCCACCCTAGCACCCTCCCTCTTCCTTCCAGATGCAGCTGCAGTCCATGCACAGGACACATGCGGTGAGACTCAGCTTGTTTGCCTTTAGCTGTCTAAAGTCTCGTATTTAATCTAAGCAGTCTAGTTGTTGTCTATGGTCAAACTGAGAGACCAGGGCACTTCCATAAGACAATGCATCCCATGTGTGTTAGATGCCTTTGTTACACAGGTCAGCCCAGCCTCTAGAAGCACCTGTTTTTTTCCATGGTTCAGTGAGTTAAAAGTGATAGTTCAGTTTAAGTGCATCTTAGATGCATATAGTTAGCTGTGACCAATTCCATTCTGTGTGTGCCTACAGAGATCTGAGGATCCTGCTCTAGTTCATGTAGCGTTTTGGTATCCATCACCTCGTTTATATTAATTTTCTATTATTTGGCTATCTTTTCTGCTTTCCCATGACTTTCTGGTTCCTCTGTCTCTTCTGTCTCTCTCTTACCTTCCATGAATGTTTCTACTTTGATAATCATTAATTAAGTAGATAAATAAATAGATATAAAAAAAAGATTAGGGGGAGAGGAACTTCTATCACTTCTGTACTCTAAAGATTTTGGGTCACTTTACAATGTCTAATGTCAGAGAGATATTACTCTACCTAATTTAGATAAGATGCAGAATAAATGAAAACAGCATTAAAATATTACTGTTTTCCTAAGAAGTGCTAGCAAAGTTTTCCATCCCAAGCCCACGTGTAAATGTCCCCTCACTGGGTGGGGAGCAGCAATTAATTCATAGATATAGTTTTCAAAATGAAGTCTGTACTTTTTGGCAATTCTGGCAAATATTAAGTGCTATCATGTTAGGTCTACTCACTAGAAAAACTTACAATCAATCCCTACCAAATAAAATAAGGCAGTAAAGGGAACGTGGGTTGAGATTTTTTTTCTAGATTACCATGGCAACACTAAGCATGTCACTGAAAAACAGATCATCAGCACCACACAACCCAGAGTTTTCAGTGTGAACATCGATTTTTAGATATTTCATTTTCAGGTTATGTACCTTAAAAAGTATGTACAAGCACTGGTTTTCAACAGATGCTGAGCAGCCCTCTTGTGGTAAAAATTGGCATGATAAAATGCATTTCAGATCAGGTCATTGAAAAAGTGAGACACTGAAAATACATACTTATTTCTGAAAGTCTCAGTCGTAGTAAAAAGAAAGTATCTCTAAAACTTCCCTTCTTGTTTTTGATCAGTCTTAGCTGACAACCAGTGCACAACTCAGCTCTGTGAAAAACAGGCAGCGCAAAATTTACCTCACAGAAGTGATACCGCAGAAGGAACTGTCATTTTCATATATACTTCCTCTGCATTATCCAATAAATGAGACTGATTTTGCAAGTTGAAACATGATTATTACATCTATTTGCTGGATATGTACATGCCACAATACTATGTTCATTCCAGCTCCTACACTATAATCTTTAATTACAATGCTGTTGTCAGGTTTTGATTACCCAAAAGGAAAAAAACAAACAAACCCAAAACTCTCGTAAATAAGATTGGCTTAAAGAATTTAGCAGTAGTGAGAAATTTAATCTATTTTCGATATATTCTATTTTGTTTTTCAGTTTATGAGCTGCATCTCCCACCTATAAGGCAAAACCAAATCTTAAACCGCGCACATTATCAGAGCAAGAGAAACAGTGTTTGATTTATTTGAATAAACTTAGATATTTGCCTTGTAGGCAACTGCTTCAAAAAATCACTATATTGTCCTTCATACTCAATAAAGATTTAGTCAGGGTAGTCATTGGTGTCTGTTGTATTGTTCATCTCATCCTAAAGTGAACATTTATAACAGATCCGATATACCCTGACAAATAAGTGTGCATTTCTCCCTCAACTACTTATCCTCTCTTATGATTCTCAAGGGATCAAGGATGTCCAGTTTACATAGATATCTGTACTGTAAATATCCAGTCTTCCCTGAGGTGAATCTCACCAAAACAGCTGTATGTAGAAAACAAAACAAACATCTCCTGTTGACAAGAAATTACTATTTTTAATGCTCATGGTTTTCAACCCATCATAACAGATACAAAATCTCTTACGAGTTCCCTCAAAATGCCTTCTTGTGTTGCTTCAGGTTACCCCTCTTGACAGCTGATTTAAAATGGCCTCTCTCTGGCTAGTTGTAAACATCCCTTTCTCCATTGCAGCTCTTCTGAGAATGCACTACGTAGAGATCATGGTCCTGGTCCATAATATATGTGCCTACTTCTTTGATGACCACAACTGTCCTAGTGTGTGTGACAAAATATAAGCAGTGCCTCTGAATTAAACAGACTCAGGCAAGCAGTTTCCATACTGAATGCCCTACCCTTTGCATCAAGGAAGCTGGGCAAAGAAGTGCTTTGGTGTCCTTACTACCACTCTTCACTAATAGAAAGGGATCCACACTGCAATGTGTACTTACACGTAAAAATAAGGAACATCTGATCCAACTTCATCTTAGATAAATCTTCATCCTACAAGTTTATGTTACTGATTGTCTTCCAAAAGTGTGCAGTCAACTTTCATTTAATATATTGTTCTGTTACCTTTTGTATATTACCAGACTGCAAAAGTTGTGTGTATTTTGGATGCATAAAGCTGCCGGCCTGCCTCCAAGTTGTTCAATCTTTGGTTTGTCTGTGAATCAACACATTGCAACGGCCAGAGACAGCCAGCTCATCTTTTTTTTTTTGTTTTGTTTATTTTTGCTTCAGTCAAGCAGCTGGTTTGTGCTGTAATTTCATTCTGTCATGTCCGCTTTCCATCTTTGTGACGTGTCCCATAAAATGTGTTAAAAATGACCTACCTTGGCCTGTTCACAATATGCTGAAAAAAATGCTAATCTTGTCATATTTAGCAGCTGCGTTCAGAAATGCTACTGTAAGCCTAAGAGGGCTAACCAGCACTCTTGCAAGATGTCAGAACTATCAACCATTACCCTGTAAGTGTACGCAATCCTGTGACATTACTGTGTTTGTATGACGCATGCTGCAAGTAAATGAATGGATATTAGCAGAGGGGTAGTAAACAGAAAGCAGGCATTCATTTAGTTCTTGTTGCATGTAGAATATTTTCTTGTTCTGTGCTTTTGCTGATGCATCATAATCAAGGATTTAAGGTGGTTTCATTTGTTTTTTTTTTAATTTTTTTATTTTTTTAATTATTGCTGATGCTGCTTATGGTTTTGGGTAGTGACTGTATAGAAACTATTAATAGTTGCTGTTTGACACAAGAAAGAGGTGAACCCTGGTCATACCAAGAATAAATGTTTCACCTGAAAATATGGTAGAACAAGAGGGGCAGTGCAAGAATTGAGTGAATCAGACTGTCATCTGGAGTAAAAATCACACTTAGTGAAGTTATATAAGTATAGACCCAGGGTTGAGGAAAGGCTGAGGTTAAACTAATATCAAAATATTTTGTGTCTTGCCAGAACACATTGTCAAAGATTTGTCTACAGAGAGTGAAGCATCTAGAAAAGTGAATAAATGTCATTTAGTCTAGACACTTGTAAATTAACCACTTTCTCATAGTGTACTCATTCTCTGTTACTTGTAAAAGATGCCCACAGGATTCATTTGGATGAGGTGTACCTTTCAGAAATCAAGTATACAATATATTTCCTGATTTTCACCTGAATTTCACAGCAGTCTCATGAGTGTAAATCAACGCTTTAAGAGATGTCCTGCCAAATAGATCCAACAGTCCAGCATTTTGCCAAAGAATACTTAATAATTATCTTTGACAACATTAAGGAAAAAGGTTATTTTGCACTTTATAGCTGCATGCTTTGTTATTTATTATGGACAGGAAAAAAGAAAACCAAACAAGAACACCCCAAAAAACAAGAACCAAGAAAAAAACACAAAACCCCAACACATTTTAAATGTGAACATAAATTTTCTTTATGATTTTACATATCCCCAAGGTATTTAAGTAGTAGACCAATGAAGACGCTCAAAAGATTCAGACTGACACTGTGCAAAAGCAGATGGAAGAAACAGGGAATAGAAGATCAGTGAGAAGATCATAATCTGTATTGAGAAAAATTGAAGTCTAACAAAGTTAGATAAAACTAAGACCTCCAGAAGAGGCAGTTTGAAATACGAGATTCATTACTTAATCTACAACTTGGTGCAGCATAGACTTCATGTTGGTGTTTTGTAGAGAAACAAATTTCACATTAAGTGCAGTTTCAGGAAGATGTCAGACTGACAAACCTAAGGTAAAATAAATCTTTTACCTAGTCAATGGCAAGAAGAGTTCAGTCTAAACAGGAGCCCAGAAAAATCTCTGTACACTTCCAAACAATATATTTAAACCTTCCAGCAACCTTCCACTGCTTTTGAAGTCCTTAGTCAGTAAATGTGATTTATGCATGGGAATATTAAAAAGCTGTAATCAATTGCTGTGTTTAGGTGTTACTTCAGGTCTTTGTAATCAATCCTACAGACCTCATTAAGGCTTTAGAAAATACATATATCTGTCTGGAAGATTACTGAGGTTCTGGAAAGATACATATTAATTAGGTTTAGCATTTTTGTGATAAAATAAATACTTTGGTTTATTAAACATGAGCTATATTAAGCATTTCAGTATTAATGACACCCTGTATCTTCATAGTTTGCTATTTTATCTTTCTGTTTTAAATATTGTCATTATTTTTTTTGTATGTATTCCTCACTGAGTTACAGCCAGAGATGGAATTCCTCTAATCTAAACTTCGCAAGCCTGCAGTGCAGCAATTTGTATGGCAAACTCAGTCCAAATTCCCTCTTTAGTCAATGGAGAGACTTAGGATGTGATAAGGCTTTCCTTAGGGACAGATGTCTCATCTTTATGCCTAAATGCCTGCTACTCTTCATAGACAGCAAAGGGAATGTAGTTATGGAAGTAATTTAACCAAAAAGAGACACCATCATTGCAAATATCTCATAACTTTAAGCTAGTCAATATATACATCAATAGATGCATTCAGTACGTAACCATAGGCTTTACAACAGGACTTACTCCTTAAAGAGGCATCTAGAGCAGACAAGAACTATGCCTTTTCTTCATCGGCTTTAGAGACATTATCTTAATAATTTCAGTACGTCTGAACCTTGGTGAGATTAATGTTGCTCTATACAAGCACAAACCCTGGTGTCTGCACTGCAAAAGTTTATATTTGAGCAAATTAATTTCACCTAAGACTCAGCATTTAAGCTGAACAATTCTCTTACTTTAAAGATGCAGACCTAAGTAGCAAAAGAGCAACTACACAGTCTAAAGGCTATGGTTTGAAGATCATTTGCTTCTCCTGACAGTTTGTGGTATTATGTCTCAAGAATGTTGGGTGATGAGCCTCTAAGATGAAAGCAACAAACTTTGTCAAAGTAAAAATTATACTGTATTTTATTGTTAGCTTCCTAGCACATCTGTGAAATCCCATGTAAATTATAATGGATTGCTTTGAGCTACATGACTTTGCAATTAGTCCAGAAGAAGCGGGTGAAGTCCAGCAGAAATGGCACAAGACACATCTTGATTTATCAGTGGAGATACCTGGATCTAATGGGAGAGTAAGCTCTAACCGACATTTTTCTCCCTTTCTCAGAGACAGAAAAAAGAATGACAGCCACAAATTTCCTTACACAATTGCTTCTGGAGCTTCAGGTCCCCTGATGTTGAAGACCCATGTTTTCTGATGGTCTCCTTTATTCTTTCCAAATAGCATCATCATGTATCCAGCTCAGTGGTTCTTATAGTTGTATCTGCAGGCTCTGAATCTAGAGACATATCTTTGTCACATCAAATTCAGAGTAGCTGGAAGAACCTATTTATACCATTTAGAATTCATTGGTCCTTGTTCCCTTTTGCACAGTTGCTCAAAATATATTTTTTTTTTCATCTGATGCACAATTCCTGTGCTTGTTTATATCACAGTATTAATCTGTCTTCTAGAAACATGTTTAAAAATAAAAAATAGGAAAACACTGGAATATTCAGTTGAAATCACTGGAAATTCTACTGAGCAATGCAATGTGATGTGTGATTTCATTTCCAGTTCATGTTTGATTATGTCCTATGTGACATCCAGAGACACCTTAATAATCTCCTTAATAAGCATGGATGTGCAACAAAAGAATTAAATATTGTTCTTTCAGATGCTAGTCAAAGCCTGACAACATTTCTGCTTTCTATTCCTTTTACAATAAAGATTTTTTTTTAATATATATAATTCACTAGACGTCTGAGGAAAAACAGAGGACACAATTATTTGTGTCTCTTTATATTAATACTTTATGTAAAGGCCGCATTCATAGCTATGCTATCGAAGAAAAACTTATGCTTAGATTTTTTTTTAAGGAAAATGGCAGCTGAAAAATAGAATGTCAACTTAAAAATACAATTTGCATTTTTTTGAAGTTAGCAAGACATCCCTCCACCTGTTGGAATGTAAACAAGCCGTTGTCTAGAAGTTTTAGAGGACATCTCTCTTCTAAACAGCCAGTTTAAGCCTGATTGATTACCGTCCTTAAAACATTTGAATCCGTCTACCAAGTTTCTTGCTGGTCTGAAAGAGTATATGAAGAAAAGAAGATGGAAATCTTTGGCTGCTACATGCTTAAGAATTTTGCTCTATACCGTAACTTCTTAATTTCAGTATTGGGCATAAGCATACTTATCTCACACATGCGGCTTTACAACCTCCTAATTCTTCCTAATGCTCTTGAAAAAAAATAATTGATTATCATTCACACATTCATTAGTATCTCGTGTTTTTCTTATCGTTAAAATATTGTTTTCCTCTTTATAGATCCTAATCTATAAACTTCAGAATGTGTCATTTCTTAGATTTATTTCCTTCCTGACTTTTATGGAAATATCGAAGACAGCATCTTAAATAAGTTGATGATGACATTATATTTCAAGATCCTACGAACTAACTGTATGATTAATCAGATATAATTAATTCCAGAAAACTAACAATAGAAAAAATCTTCCTCTACATCTTTCACAGAATTAATCTCCTGTGACTACGGTGAGATACAAAATGCTAATAGAAAATTCTGTTGTGACTTTTAAATCAAAATAACATTTCTCCTTCTGTTGTCATTAATTCTGAGTATAAAGGGTAAAAGACTTTGAGTGATGATAATTTTCCAGGTAACTACCTTAATTTTACTTTTTTATTCCACAGTTAGTTTAAAATGCTTATGTTTTTTTTACATTCTTTTTTTTGTTTACAGATACAGCATTATTCCATTTTTTTTCCACAATTTTTCTGTCCATTTTCATTAATCTGTTCATATGCCCATAGAGAAAAAGGACTAAAATAGACCTTGAAGGGTTTTTTAGTCCATTACATTGCATCACTTCTATACATCTTACTTTTTCCAGAGAACACCAAAGTTGGATACTGTGTATGCTTTTCCTCAATGAGTTCCACGGCTGTTCTCTCTTATAAAAAAAACTTCTGATCAATGCCCAGTTTGATAATTCACAAGAATTGTGTTCTCTGGGTTATGGGATCTTCCAACAAACTTGAGATTTAGATTTGGTGTGCATTTGGTGTTCATCATGTGTGTTTAGTACAATCCCAAGACAAGGGTTGTGATGTATTTATCACCATTAGTACACAAAATATGACTGTGGGACATCAGCAATGGACTGATGTCTCATTTCTAGTTTAGCATTGAATATATCAACATATATTTGCTGAGTTCTTGAAGATGTATTAATTAAGTCCTCACTTTCAGCAAGTCAAACACATTTTTTTGGGGATTTTGTTGAGTATGTATTATTAAATTCAATGTGTCTGCAATATACCATATAGATATAAGCAAAGTTAACATTTGAATTTTTAAAAGTATTCTCTTCCAAAAATCTTTATGGCTTATTAGCATCCTTTTCACTCCATCTACCTCCTTAACTTATATGAAGGAAATTAGTCTTATTTTTTCCCCTTTGAAAATGTCCTGGAGGTCACTTTACTTTGTTTATAATAAAACACTTGCTTTATTTTCAGATCAACATTTGCATTCTCTTGGGTCTTTTTTGCTGCTCAATCAGCAACTGACACTGACCAAGGCATACATAAGTCTTGGCTGGATCCCTGCTTTTTGGGAATTGCATCTACACTCAGTCAAGCGCTCACAGGGACACGCATTCACTTCCAGCCCTTTTATTTTTGCTCTGTTTAATTTCCTTCTAAAACCTACTTATTCTGATACCATGGAAAATAGTTGCACAGTGGAATTGCACTTAAGTTTCCAACAGTATAAATGAGATCAGAATCAAGGCCTTGAGGAATAGTAATAAGAACATACAGGGGGTTTTAGCTTAGTTTTTAGTTTTGGAATTATTTATAATTTTAGTTTTGGATTTTTTTTCTATGTAGAAATAAATGCACATATACACACAAGAAAAGTGATTTCAAACACTCCACTGGGATTATGCAATTGGGTGAGAGGTTTATTATTGTGTTGTGGTAGCAGTCTGAATCCCTTAGCAAGATTAACCTCCTCATGTTTGGCATGGTAGAAAAAATAACTGATTGTAATAATGCAAAATAAAATAACAGTACAAAGCTTTAAGCATTACTAATGTGTTATAATTGTATCAGTGTGAAGAAGTGGGAACAAACTACAGTATGCGTATAATCACTCTTTGGAAACAAATGGGGATACTGTATATTTGCTTGTATGTATATATATCCAGTGTATATATATCCCAACAGACAGGAAACAAAATATTTCTGTGTTTTCTTCTTTAATTAAAGCACAAGTTGTTTATTACGAGGATGCATTAAAGTTCTTTCACTCTATTATAACAGGAGACTGGCTCGCTCTACGCTACTGCTTATCCCCTTGTTTGGAATTCACTACACGGTGTTTGCTTTTTCTCCTGAAAATGTCAGTAAGCGGGAGAGACTAGTGTTTGAATTGGGACTGGGATCTTTCCAGGTGATTATACAATGAATACTGCTTCTGTTAAAAAGAAAATTCTTTTCATTATAACTAATTTGCTTGCACAGTTCTCAGACTGTGTGTATGTGTTTTGCATATTAGGATTTTGGTTTTGGTTGTTCTAAATCCATCTGCTTTCTAGCATTTACTGAAGGCTTTGAATTACATTATTCTTTTTCTCTCCCATTTATCTAGGGTTTTGTTGTTGCTGTTCTCTATTGTTTCTTGAATGGGGAGGTAAGACTTTTAATATTTAACCTCCCCCACTCACCATCCCCATTCCATTTCCTTGTGGGAATAACCACTCTTCTAAAACTTCGCTGTAATTCATTGTATGCCATATTCCCTAATACCTTAGGCTGAATCTCACAGGGTCTCAGAAAAATAAAGATTTGTGGTGTCTTTATTAAACCAAAGTATTGGCCTTGCCAGTAATGATGTCTCAGATTAATGCTTACTATCAGAGATAGGGACTGTACTAGTTTCTTTAATTATGTCATCCCATGTGCAGGACTTTGCACTTCATTAAACTTCATGCAGTTCTTGCTGTAAATTGGCTTTCCTTGTGAAATGTCCACCTCACTACCCATATTAGTGTTATCAGCCATCTCTGGTGAGGGTGCTTTCAACCCCATTATTCAGATAATTTATAAAGATATTGAAGAGCATGGAGTTCAGCATCGATCTCTGAGGACCCCACTGGCTGAAGTCTCCCAGCCAGAGTAAAAAACAGTTTGTCACCCTCTGTGACTTGTTAGCCAATTTTCTACCAGTCTTGCAGGCCACCTACCTAAACTATAGCTTGCCAGCTTGCCTAGGAGAAGGCTGTGGGAAACAGTGTCAAATTCTTAATTGAAGTCCAGGTAAACAACATCCACTGCTCTTTTCATGTCATCAGAAGGCATTTTCTTGTAGAAGATGATCGTGCTAGTCAGGTATGCCTTTGAGAAATCTTTGCTGGCTTTTCCTAGTCACCTGCTTAATTCAGTTTAAGATAGTTTCTAGGAGGTCTTTCTATTATTTTTCCAGAGCCTGAAGGAGAGGAAGAGAGAAAGAGGGAGAGGGAGAGAGAGAAGGAGAGTGAGAGTGAGAGGGAGGGGCAAAGATGCCATGTCCTGTTGCTGATGATGCACCAAACAGATGCCATGCCCTGTTGCTGATGTTGCACCCAACAGATACCATACCCTGTTTGCATTTCTGGTTGCTGGTCATCTCCAGTAGACAGTTAGTATGGCTTCCCGCTTTTTAACCTAGCCATGGGGACGAGCAGCTGGCACTACAGAACTGTTGTCCACCCTTCTCATAAGACCTGACTTGTGCAAGCTGGCCTCTCCAAACATGCAGCTCAAGACTGTTAGGTACCCAGAAATGCCCTCAGACATTGCCTCGGTACCTTGCAAGCCTCACACTCCTGTCAGCACATGACAAATGCTGCTACTAGCATCAGTATTCCACTTCACCCACTGTGATCAGCAAATTGAAATCCCCTTGCCTTTGCTTATCAGACTGAATACCTGAGGTAACTGCTTTCTGAATAAATAAAAAACAGTCCCTCCTTAAGTCTTCCCTAAGAGGAATACCTACAGTTTGTCCATTCTCTGTTCCAATATATATCTATTGTGCAGTCCAACAGGAGAAGACTTATCTTAAAATCACCTTTAGTTTTCAAGGAGCCTGAAACCTTTCTACCTGTTGTAGTGCAGTAGGGTTTTTTATGCTTGTTCAAATATAGCATGCCATAGCTGCTGTTTTGTACAAAAGGTCTCTAATTCCTTGATCCGAGTGATTCCTTTTCAGATAGCCATAACAATCTCCAAGTTTATCGAGCAAATTTATAAGTCACCTGTGCTCATGGGCTTATCCTTTTAAAGGACCTACAGGTCTGCTAAAGCATTATTCCTAGCTTGGTCCCAAGAAGCTCAGAAGGTGAGTTCAGGATCATGACTTTCTGGAATGAATGAATTAGTGTCATTCATGCTTCACTGGCTGACATTATTGGATAGACACCTCTCCCATCTACAGCTGCTGTTTCATCTATTACCTTCCATGAGTGCTAAAAAAATAACCAGAAAGTCTTGTCTAAAAGTAATCTGCAGATAAGCACTTTCCAAGTTAACATGCAGAGTGTATCAAATTCCTGTAACCACTAGGAGGGAGTGGGGTGATAGATTTTAGCCGAGACCTTAGAGAATGGCTTGTTATCCTGCAAAATTATTTAGGTAAGAAAGGGTCCACCTTTGATATATTAACACTGCTACAGATTTTGTTATCCTCTTTTTACAGAAGTAATATAACTTCATACTCTATCTAATCTCTATCTATAGTTTACTGAAAATAGGAATTGAGAGGTAGTAGAAGGAGAATGTAAGTTTTCCACTTGGATTTTTCCTCTCTGTAGTTTGTGTATGTACAATTAAACCACTTATTTAGCATTTGGCATATGCTGATTCATTTTGACAATTATCTTATTCTAAGAAGCTGGTGATGATTGTTAAAGACAAGAACTCAGCAGCTGATTGGAGACTGAAAAATATATTGAGAAAAATAACTCTACACATTTACTTGCTCTTACACGATTTCATCGAGTAATATGCTACTGGCTACTGTCAGGAGTGAGTAATAGACTGAGCAAATGTTGGTCTAGTACAGTATTTCTTATATTTGTTCATTACCATCTTACGTATATATGTACACATGTAATTTTAGCAGGATTGCCAGGAAACTGGTGATGAATGTAAAGTAGAAAAGCTATATCATTATTTGATTATTTTCTAATTGAAATTCTGACATGGATTGTTTCACTCTTGCTTATTTACTGTGGGTACCCATGAAAAAAATATCAAGGAAAAGGAGCCTGTCACAGATGTATATTAATCCAAGAGTTGTTGAGTGCTTAGAAGTGATATGAAAGCAGGGCACAAAGTTTTCAATAGATATTCATCCATAAATGACAGGTGAGAGACAAGCTGCCTGTGTGGACAGGTTATTTCATTGCTTGTCTAGTACCTTTTGGTTGCTGGTTTCTTTGGCTCCTTGTTACGTATTTGGTACTGGCTGTTGATGAAAACAGGATATTCTTCCAAGAAGCTAGCTCAAGAGCTATGTTGGAGTTGGTGTTGAACGGGTCTTCTATGCACCTGTGGGCTGATCCTAAATTATTTGAAGTCAGAGACACATAACCCCAGGCTGTTGTTCCCACTGCATGCATGGACCTCTTCCATACATGGAAAAATCACTTCAGATTTTGCTGAAGTGAGGAGTTTAATTATAGTCTTAAAGATAGTTCCATCAAATTGGAGGGTTTTTCTAATCTTAATAGTTTGTCAGCATGTCCTCGAGCGGCTAAGTACATAAAAAATGACCTTTTGAAGTTTCTCCCTAAAGGTGCAATCAGAAATAAAGAGAAAATGGAGGAGCTGGAAAGTCAACCGGTATTTTGCTGTGGATTTCAAACATCGTCATCCTTCTCTAGCGAGCAGCGGAGTGAACGGGGGGACACAACTCTCCATTCTGAGCAAGAGCAGCTCTCAGATTCGGATGTCCAGCATAAATGCGGAGAATTTAGCGACATGAGCAGCTAAGGAAAACACATCAATCAACAAGCAAACCAAAAACCATCTCTTTTAAAAAAAAATCATCATTTTGGTGGTGGTGTAGGCCTTTTTTCTTTCCTTTCCTTTCCTTTCCTTTCCTTTCCTTTCCTTTCCTTTCCTTTCCTTTCCTTTCCTTTCCTTTCCTTT
>JASSUY010021749.1:0-22271 GCA_032466535.1 Forpus xanthops | reverse complement strand
CCGGGTTGCGCGCGGAGGGCCGGCGCCGCGGAGGGGATGCGGCGGCGCTGGTGCTGCTGGGGGCCGGCGGCGCCGCTGCTGCTGGCGCTGCTGCTGGGGCTGGGCAGCCCGTCCGCAGCCAAAGGCAGGTACCGCGGGCGGTGGCACCGGGGCGGGCGGTGCACGAGTGTTCGGGCGGTGGCTGTGGCGGTGGTGGTGGTGGGGTGAGGACTGTGGTCATGCGGCGAGCGGCTTCTGGGGTTCAGGTAGCGCGTCGGTCGGGGTCTCCTGCTCAGCGCTGCTCGGTCAGGGAGGGCTGAGGGGCGCTGATGGCGGCTCTCAAGTTTGTGGGAGGCCGAGCCCCGGTGCGGGCTGTCACAGGCTCCCGGCAGCTCCGCGGGGATGTTGTGGCGCTCCGGTCACCCGCCGGCTCCCAGAATCGTGTTCCCGTTCCGAGCGGCTCCGCGCTGCAGGGTGTCGGGATCATCTGCCTTTTGCATGGTGGTTTTGCTTTGGGGTTGTTTTAGGGTAGGTCTGACTCCCTGCTCCCAAGTTCTCAAACTCAATTTTGTCTGTCTCAGTTTATGTTGTTGGAAAGCATTGGTATTGTTTTTACTTTTATGTGAGGCTTCGTCTTTTATTTTACATTAACACCCGCGAAAGAGAGGGACGGGAAAACTTCAGCGTTTGTTTGCTTTTAATTTGTTTTCTCAGAAAAAACCCGAACTGCCCAAGTCCGAACTTCGAGTGGAAAGTGATTGTTCCCAGCAGACATTGCCTTAGGTTAACCTGCGCGATGGTTACTATAGGAAGTAACTGCAGGGAATTCATTGCTACTTCTGTTACTAACCCTGAGGTCCTGGCGGGGTTTCTTGTTTTCTGGGTGGATTAACCGTGTGATCTAAGAAATGACATAGAACGTTTTGATGGAGGGGAGTTATTTTGCTTCTTTATGTATTTCCATATGGATCTTTTCTTTAGAGAAAAGAGTTTAGTTTCATGTTCTTAAATGTAGCAGGTAGCTCAGCAGGCACATCGGAGTCGTTGTTGGGATCTCTGTTTGACCAGTGGAGGGCTGCAAAGAGCATTTTTGGATAACAGTAGCCGTCGTTTACCAGTATTTAAAGATAGACATTTTAAGGGTGTTTGTATTGATAGAAGTGCTTTAAGTTTTCATTTATTGTTTTACATACTTTGCTTCATAAAACAGTATATAATCAGAAGCTGTTATGTAGGATTAATGAATGAATTAACGTATCATGGCACTGTATGCAGTTGATATCCGTTGTACTTGCCTCTGTGGGCTGCTCAGTAGAGGCAAAAAGGGAGGATTTATTTCACTGCACATCTGGTGCTGCTTTCTCCTTCTCTGTGTATTTCTGTAGGACATAAATTTTAATTCGAAAGGAATTTCTTAGGCACCTCACACAACTGAGAAGCTGGTACTGTAACCATAAACTTGACTTCTAGCTTGAAGGTGGGTGCATCATTGTTGGAGATGCAGGTAGGACATCGTGTGTACCAGGCTTCTCTGGTACTTGTAAGCATTCTATTGCAGAGACTAGCAAAGACAATCTAAGGTAATGATTTTGAATCTCATCTGCTTTGCCGTGATCTGCTACTCCTTGTTTTTAAAACAAAATCACTCCTTCCCCTTTCCCATGTGTTTTGAGGGTGGGGAGGAAGATTCCAGAAACAGCCCTGGTTTTCACCGTTCACTCAGTAGAAATTAACAATCAATTCCACAAAATATCTGCTGGCTCTAAAAATTATTCATTGTTCATTAAATGGAAAAACCCCAAGGCTCTTTAAAATTTTCCACAGAAAAGCAAATATTAGAGGTAATATCAGAATATTTAGTAGGTGGTCAGTTACAGAACTTAATCTGGGTATTAAATATTCATATGCAATTTGTGGCTTTGTTAGTTTTCAAGGAAGTTGTTGACCCTGGGATCTTTATTATAGATTCCAATAAAATCACCAATTGCGACAGAAAAATGGTTTCTTTAAAGTATTTCCAGACAGCTCAGGTCAATAAGACACTTTCTGGATTATTGGAATTGCATTAATGATGTCTGAAAGCTGTGTGAACAGTCTCTTACGGTCTTCTGTTATGTAAAACAGAATATACTGAAGGGTAAGATTACTTGTCCCCCCTGCAGACAGGGAGAGATACTACCTGCAACATTTTACTTTGTCTCTTCACAAATCTAAGCATAAGACTGATCTCTTCAATTATTTATTATGTTATTCTAGTATATACCATTAAATTAACTTGATGAAGCCCTAAAAATGTTGCCATTCCCAAATGCCTTATGAGATCCAATTAGTTCAAGTTTCAATGTATTTGAACTTCATCATTAACGTAAATATGATTTTAATCTTAATTTTTAAGTAGAACTGAAAGCATCTCAATGATCTGAATAACTAAGAATATTTGATTTCAGTTACTTTAATTAGATAGGCAAAACTTGAAGTCTTAGTCATTCAGGACATTTTCAAATCAGTGGAACATTCAGTCCCACTTGGCAAGTCTATTATGTGAATACATCTGATATGACTATCAACAGCAGAAAAACAACTAACCCAAGGAGGCAGCGCCAGCATATTGTGAGTATAAGAAAACCTGGGGGAAAGAAATGGGAGGAAGATCTCTGAGAACATGCTAGACAGATCCCAGTGTCTGAGTTCTTCTGCATAATATTATGATTCCTTGTGATTTTTTTTTCCATGCCAAATAATAATAAAATACTTTTCCATATCAGTTCAAAGGAGATAGATAAAATTATAAGAACCTTATTTTCATTCCCATCCAAAATATATGGGAAATAATGTTTGGCACACTTCTTAGGTCAGAAGACAGAGGTTGAAACAGCCTTGATTTCTGCTGCTGGTGCTATATGTAGCTCACTAAGAAGCCCTGAAGAAGGCATATAAATGGCTTCATATTTCATTTTCTCATTAATAAATGGAGGTAGAAATACTCTTGTTCAGGAATGTGTTTGTAAGTTTTTTGATGGAAAAGTAATTAATGAAAACTGACTCTTCTCTCTCATAGACAAAAAATTGTCTGATTATGAGGTGTGGGCACCAAGGTAAAGAAATGGTTCAGAGGTATTAAAAGATAAAAGTTGGAATATTTGCTGACGGGTTTAGCATTCTTTTAGCACAGAAGACTGACAGCTATATTTAAGTTGTCATTACAGTGCTAGAGAATATTTGCCAGCCATAAATGTGTTGTTACTATCTTGAATTGTACTATTTGGAAGGCTACAAAAGTTGGGAAAGCTTAGTGCTTCAGAGCTTTTTAATGCTTAATACTAAGGAAAGCATGTGCAACTTAAAAAACATCCTGGAAGGTACACCCTTTGTCACCAGACATGAAGTGATGTACGAGAGCATTATAAAGTAAAGTTTTGAGGTTATTTTTTTGCCTGGAAGTGACAGTCATTCGAGTTCAAAGGCAGTATCTGTATCTGGATAGAGGTTCTCATGGCCAAAGTGCAACTTGAAAGTGGCCTTTGTTTTCTTTTTCCTCCTGTTAAAACTTTAGAGAAGTGTGTGAAAGCTGATTAGAAGCCCTCAGAGGCTCTGTCACCTTGTTCTGATTATTTAACTGGAAGAATCTGTTGATGATGCAGTGCTCATGTGCATCTATTACGCATTAAAACAGCAGAACACAACATTACTAGCTTTATGTAGTTATTGCTTGGTGTGTGTATGAAGCAGATGCGTTTCCTATGGCTCTTGAAAATGAAGATTCATGGTGGTGTTGTTTAGTATCTGATGAAAATATTAGAGGGTAAATTTTCTTATGTACTTCTTGCATATCAGATTTTCTAAGTCTGATTGACATGGAAAGATTTTGGAAAGTAACTTTAAAGATCTAATTCCAGGTTCAGATATATTGCCTTTCATACATTCTTGGCCTCCTCTTGATCCTCATTTTGATTTAGTTACCTCAAAGTGGTTTGTTTCCATTTCTTTTGTGCCCAAGAAGGTTGTATTCGAAGGTGGCAAATCGCTTGCCTGGCTCCTATAGAGTGTCTGAGTGGTGTAGCTAGCACTTCATTTACTGGAGAGTGCTTCCCTAGTGTGAAATAAGTAATGGGAAAATGAAAGCAAAAATGCATTGTTTCTATAGTAAGCTAACTGCTGGTGTCAAGTGCAGTTCCCTCTAGTCTATAGGCCTGGTTTTGCAAATATGGCAAATAATCAAGTCCTGACAGTCAAAACATGCTTAATGCTACTTCATGTTGTGTAAGTGTAATTTTAAAAGACAAATTTTAAGCCTCAGCAGCAGTGAGGTTTGGCCTAGTTCAAATTTACAATTTGTGGAAACAACCATAAACTAAGTGTAGCTCTTCTTGGAGCATTTTTCTCGCTCTGGTATCCTTAGAAAAGAACAGTCTAGGTGATACATACAAAGGGATCTTTGACTGACTTCTGCCTTTCCCAGCAATTGTGCTCAAATTGCAGCTTCTCAGTCTCTGAAATATCTTATATTTATTAAACAGGGAAAATATAACCTAGACTGCAGCTGCTGTTGCTGTCCCTCTTGGGGATATTCCCATTTATGTGATATTCTAAATGAACCCTTTCTGTCCTCTGAAGGGATAATGTTTGACAACTGTGTGAAGTAGTCAAACTGAATGATAACCCGGCAATAGGTTCTTGAATCAATCATATAGGCTGTTCACATCTTTGATACCAATATCAGACAACTTTATTTCACCTCTATTGGGTTCGTATGGCAAGGTGTTGGTAGTGGAGGAGCTACAGGGGTGACTCTGTGAGAAGGTCCTAGAATTCCCTCTGTCCAGCGGAGCCAATGGCAGCTGGGTCCAAGATGGACTAACTGCTGGCCAAGACCAAGACAGGGATGATACCAGCACCTCTGGAATGAAATATTTAAGAATGGGTGGGGGAAAATGCAGCAGAACAGCAGCCAGAAAGAGGAATGAGAATGCATGAGGGAAATACCCCTGCAGACCCCTAGGTCATTGAGGAAGGAGGGAGAAGGCATTCCTGGTGCCAGAGCAGAGATTCCCCTACAGCCTGTGGAGGTTTGTGGTGGAGCAGATACCACTGGAGGTTAATGATAGAGGAGATACCTACCTGCACCTCATGGAAGTTGTTGTTGGCCATGAGGATGATCAGGGGACTGGAGCACCTCCCCTGTGAAGACAGGATGAGAGAGTTGGGGCTGTTCAGCCTGGAGAAGAGAAGGCTGCGTGGAGACCTCAGAGTATCTGAGGGGGCCTATAGGGATGCTGGGGAGGGACTCTTCATGAGGGACTGTAGTGAGAGGACAAGGGGTAACGGTTCAAACTTAAACAGGGGAAGTTTGGATTGGATCTGAGGAAGAAATTCTTTAGTGTAAGGGTGGTGAGGCACTGGAATGGGTTGCCTAGGGAAGTAGTGAAGGCTCCATCTTTGGCACTGTTCAAGGCCAGGTTGGACATAGCCTTGGGTGGCATGGTTTAGTGGGATATGTCCCTGCCCAGAGCAGGGGGATTGGAACTAGATGATCTTAAGGTTCTTTCCAACCCTAACTGTTCTATGATTCTGTGATTCTGTGTCCACTTGCAATTATGGAGGTTAATAGAGGTCTTACATGACCTACTGCTGGAGTCTGGGAGGCTATCCAGGAGCACCCTTGTATGTGTATCCCTCTCTTCTAGGGGTGCTTACTGTTGGCCATTGTTGAAGACAGGGAATACTAGCTTCAACTGTCCTTTATTCTCCTATAGGAGGACTATTCCTGTGGTCTTCACAACACAGCCCAGTAAATGTGAGGGGTTGTGATTTAGAAGGTTGGCTTTCTCACTGAACACTGATTATGGTGTTTTGTATGGGCTTTATGATGAATTTTAAAGAACATGCAAGCTTATTTAAGACTTCCACAAATACAGGCTTGAAGTGTCCCCCTGGCAAACCCATATTAAACACTCTGTTGGTGCCTTTGGTAACTGCAGCTGAGGTAGAGAGGAGGGTGAGCAGGAATCTAGATCTGAGTCTGTTTAACTTCAGAATCAGAATATGTGAACCTTGTTGACAAGGTGTAAGTCAAAGTATTAAGTGTAAAAAGAGAAGGCAGTTGGCGAAGGAGAGGTGGAAAAAAGAAGCCTAATGTCAAACTTGAGAAAGGCTTTTTTAGTATTAAAAAGCCCCAATATGCTCAGACTGAAGGTAAAGTTTGTGGTTTCATCCTGTTGGACTTTAGTTTGAGTTAGTATGTCGTGATGATGCAAAAATAGAAGAGTTGTCATGATTTGGAAATGGTGTTTGTAAAAATAGGAGGAATTTTGCAGGAGACACTTGTGGCATGATTTAAGGAGTTGTTAAATCTTTCACTGTATGTAGAGGCAGGGGTACTTGTCTGTCACTTTACAATGTAATATATAAAGCACTTTCTGCAGCATCATACACTTCCCTTGATGCCAAGTTGCCTCTTGCAGAATAGCATAACAGGATGTCTGGTGTGGGATTTATGTAGTGCTCAGAAAATATGCATAGAAAAGCATACATATATGTATACTCTATATTTAGTTCTAACAGATTTAATTTTGTGTACATACATATATGCCCACATACTTGACTGTGGGGTATAAGCAGTGATACAAACCTGAAAGGAAACTTCACAATCTGTTTTGCTTTCCACACCTCACGAGGGTACCCCAATTCTAGAAATCCAAGATGCTTGTTGAGTAGGCTTTGATGCAGTTACTTCTTCAGAGGAACCCAATTGTTGCGAGAAACTGAGCCTTCCTTTCCATGTTGATTACGTCTTTGGGAGCTCTCTTCATATAATCTGGATTCCTCTGTATGGCTGTTAAACTGTAGAGTGTTTGGTGTTAAAATACCCTGTTTAATAGAAAATTAAGCATGCTAACATCTATAACCAGTTGGAGACAATTGTGCACATTCACCATGGGGATTTGAGCTGACATCTACAGGATGCTTGCAATGCTGGAGTGTTTTGTTCTCTTTAATGAAGTGCAGATTTACTATATGGACTAGATTAATGAGGGCAATTTAATTATTTTAAGTGTTTAAGTGTAGATTTTTCAAGTGTACTTTAGAGTTCACTCTAAATGACTTCTTTTTTTGTTGTATGCATTCCAATAAAAATGAATATGATGACTGCTTATATCTGTTGAGTAAGGGAGTGCTTTACAAAGAGTTAGTTGTTAAAACATTATGTATTATGATACGGCATCAAAACTACAAGTGAATTGTCAATAAAATCAGCATAAATGTTCTAGTCAGGAAAACATGGTTATTTATAATATGGATATGTATAATATAGATATGTATCTCCACATCAGTTAATTTAACAGCTGTTATTCTAAGTAACTGATAATAAAAAACAAAAACAGTGTTTAGAACACATTGAATCTAAATGGGATTTACCACTTCCTCCCCTGCTCCCCCCCCAAAATCCTGCTTAATGTGGGAGGTAGGTGATTCTTAAGATCTGTTTTTCAAGAAAATGCTTGCATTTGTGTGACAATCCTTTATGTTCTGTTATGTGGTGATCAAATAACCCTGCTTTTGTTTTTTTGGTGCAGTTGGGGTCTTTATGAGAGGTTCAAGCTTGACAGCAATGACAAAGACTGTATAAAATGGTTCAGTTTTTTGGAGCCCTTATGGGACTGAGTATCCTCAAGATCATTCAGCTAGAGTGCAAGTTGACCAGTGTATCATTTAGCACGATTGGGCTATGAAAGGGGATTTTGCCCATTATCTAAAGCATTTGTTTTTGGAATTGGATCTAAGAAGCTTATGTGCTGAATTGTATTTCATTTTAATGTGACTTCTTTCTGTATTGATTTTAAGGATGGTTCTGCATGGAATTGCAGTTTCCTAGCAGTTAATGCTGTTATTTAGATGTTTGGTCTTTGCATGTGAAATCTTGACCCTCGCTAAATCAGTGTCAGATTTTCAGTGTATCTCAGCAGAATCAGGATTTCATCCTTTATGTGTTTTAGTATAAATGTAAGCAGTTCTTTCAAAGCTCTTAATGTTCTTTGGCTAATAGTTGCCTTTAACTGATTTAATCCCTTTCACCTTATGGCTTCCTGGTCTGACTGCTTTCATTGTGTTAATGGAACAATTCTTTTTCTGTGGCTTTCTTTTTTTTTGGTTGTTCATTTGTTTTTCTCCTTTTCCAAGTGCTTTTCATTCAGTTTGAAACTTATCAAGTGAAGTGTTCACCAGGTTGGCACTCCTACAGATTTAAGCATGCTAATTCATCAATATGTTGCCTTTAAAAATACCTGTAATGAAGCTGTCTCTTTTCCTCTTTTCCTTGACTGTCTTCTATCCAGTCCCCATGATTACCCTCTGTTATTACTTAAATACTGTGAGAACAGTAAAGACAAACAGTGCTGCAGTTTCCCAAGGTTTTGATAGTGCTTAGTTTGTCAAACTTGTTTTTGTTACTGTTTTAAATCAGACTAATCACTTAAAGGTGTGGATCCTGCATATGGAATACTTTTCTTATAACAATTAGTAAGAATAACATTTTATTTACCTTACTGTTACTTTCCCATATGTATCTTAGGACAATAAAAATGAAATGGAACACCTTTAATTTCAAGAAAATTGTCATCAAATACAAATATTAAGATTTTGCTGTTTTCTGATCAGCATTCAGCCGTCACTCATTTGCTATCAGGTTGGAGTAAGTAAAATAGGTAAAAATTGGACTCCACTTATTTTGAGGCTGATTTCTTTTTGCTTTCTGGCTTCAGTAGATTCTCCTATCACACTACATGTGTGTGTGCATTTATACATGTGCTGCATATGTGTCTGACCATTATCAGCTTATAAGAATTTAATGACTTGTGACATTTTTATTGACTTTTACAGTATTCCTCTGCCCCCCAAAACAACCCAATAAAACCTCAGCTTCTGAAATCAGGAGACTAAGGAAATGTCATCTTTTATTCCTTAAAAGATAATAAACCTTACTTATAATATGAAGGAGCAATGAAAAGGTAGTGCAGGTGTATCCCAAGAGCTTACCAAACACAAATGAAGTAATGAGCATTTCCCTCATAGCTTTGTGAGTTGTTTTTTACACTGAGTGTAGCTGTCAAACATCACTCACCTTATCTATACTGGGTTGTAAAATTGCAGCAATTGGGTGAAGTTCTTGGTTACGAGCTTGGAAAATATGGGTTGGTCGAAGTAAAAATTGTCTGTGAGTCCTCTCTCATGGTTTTCTGTTTGAAAGATATTGCTGGTTTCTAAGCTGTGTTTTGGACTTAGTTTCACAATGGCTACTAGCAGAGGTTTTTATATGCTAGAATGCATTGGCAGTAGTAGAATCATAGAATGGCTTGAGTTGGAAAGGACCTTAAGATCATCTCGTTCCAACCCCCTGCCACACAGTAGACCATGTTGCCCAAGGCTCTGTCCAGCCTGGCCTTGAGCACTGCCAGGAATGGAGCACTTACCACTTCTTTGGGCGACCTGTTCCAGTGCCTCACCACCCTCACAGGGAAGAACTTCTTCCTTACATCTAACCCAAACTTCCTCTGTTTAAGTTGAAAACCGTTTCCCGATATCATATTGGTACAGTCCCTGATGAAGAGGGAATTTAAGGTATTGCTGAAGAAACTGTGTGGCAATGCTGTTTGAAGGGCTTTCTTCCTCTTTTCCCTTTGAGCACTACTTTGAGATTCCTGAACCAGAGTAGAACAGATGGTCTTTGCTATTGTTGTCAGTCTTAGGAAGAAAAAAAGGAACTTTAAAGAACTTAGTTAACAGAATTTTAAATTCATGTTGAGAAATAAACCCTCAAAAGATTGAAATCAATATGATTTATGCTAAGCTGCTTTAGAAAGTTAGCATGATGGTAGCGCATATAAATCTAGCTAAGGTAGACTCATAAACTGTAGATGTGGTGTCATAAATGGAAGCTGTAATTGTTTAGATACTGTAATTGACTTCTGTCTTTTTCTTCCTTGAAAACTGGGTAAACAATGTAGAGGTATGAGATGAAAAGATCAGTGCCATTATTTAACCCTGTTGCTGAACTGAAAGGTACAAGATGAGACATGTTGTCCTCAATGAAATTATTTAAAGAGTGATATTTCAAGGTTTATTTTGGGAAACTGATTTCTTCCTTTATTTGCAGCCCTTCTTTAACTGTACCCTTTGGTGCTGTGGGGTCTGTGGACCATTTACAATGACAGCAAAACAGAATTCAGGAATACAAATCTATTTTCAGTAGGCTTGTGTTACCATTCAGCTGTCCATCTCCAAATGTGTAGAGATCCACAAATCAAAGAGCGTTGGGGCCACTTGTGAAGATGGGCAAAAATAGCTGAGAGTATTTTTGGTGGAGACAGCATGACCTCAAAAAGTATCAGTCTTTTAGGTGGATATGGGACTGTTTCTAATAAAAAATGGTTGTTTGTTTTTTTTTTCCCAATATGAATTATCTCTTTTATAAATGAGTGTAAGTTTGAATATAAAATAGAAATTCTTATAGGATTCAAAATGTCCTAACAACTAAATAATAGCCACTTCAAAGTAATTTGTAGCTTGCAAACTGAAATTGCTTGAGTAGGGCTGTGCATGGATCAGTGGATGGTGCACAATTGTACCAATGTGTTTTACCTTTTTCTGATTCTCCTCCTACTAAGGTGCTAGCGGAGTGATCAAGTGGCTGTGTGGTACTTAGTTGCCTGCTGCGATTAAACCATGACAGTCTCAAAGTGTATCTGTTTGTTAAATTATAGCGGAATTTACTAGGGGATGAATCTTGGAATGCCCATATAATTTCTTAAATTCTCTTGAGCATGAGGAGATAAATCTTTATATAGTTTACCTTAGCTTTCTTTGGAAATATTTGAATCTGAACACTATAAATGCTTTCTGTACAGAATAAGGCTGTGTATGAGGAAGTTGTTCACAGTAGCCATTCCAAATACATCTTACTTTGTACAATACAGAACATTTAGTTACAGCAAGATCAACAGAGGAGTAAATAAGCTTGGTATTTCAAGAAGCTGATGCTGGCAGTTCAAGGTGTCAAGTTTCTAAGGTTTCAGTGCTTTCAGAACTAGGAACCTTAGCAGTCAGAAAGGGACTGGGAGCTGGTAACCTTGGTGTTCAGGAGCTCAGTCTCCAGAGAGTTCGGGTTGATGGGAAGACACTGAAATTTCGTAACCTTTTGGGCACATTGCCTTGACTGTATTTCAAGAAGTGGTTCTCATAGAGGCCACAAATCCTAAAAATAAATTAGGACTGGGCAATAAGGTGTGTTATGGAAACTTAATTATACACAAGCTTCTGTTTGTTGGAAGCTAATAAAACCCAATATATCTCTGCAAGACTTAGCAGTATTGGCAGATTAGTGGATTTAGTGAAGCCTTGAGAATAGCTGAGGGGTAAACTGGGACACAGAAAGAGAATTAATGCTAGTCTGTCTTTAAGTTTACCTTGTTCTCTTCTGAAATACCTTCAGCAAATTGCTGATTGTGGCATTATTGTGAAGGATTTTTGAGATTTTCAAGTTAAACCTCAAAAAATGTTTCTTGGATATCTTTTTCCCGATCTTGCCTGACCCAGTTCTTTCAGGCAGACTCCACTTCGGAGATTTAACTAATATTCCATGTGAGCAATTACTCTGATAGAAATTACAATCATTCCAGAGTACACTTTTGACCTTTTAACTTTTTTGCTGCAATGAGTATAATGACTGTGTTGAACAAAGGAGGAAATTGAAGGCCAAATCTACAGGGAGGTGAGTCGCCTGGGACCTGGAGAGCGCTGGCTGTGATCTGTAAAGGGAATTGTCAGCAATCTTTCCATGTGAGTGATTTGCGGCTATCCTAGCTATTGTTACATATACAGTAGGAGAAATAAGATAATGAGGAGGGGATGCAAGCAAGAAAATGCATAGTAGGAGCTTTGACAGCAGCACTAGGGGGCTGGTACTTGTAGTACAGGGGAAAAGGGCATAGAAGCATATGGGGCATCATATTCTACTCATCCTTCTTTTCATCCTGAGAGATGTAGTACTTTGTAAGTTTCTGAAGGCTCTGTAACTTTGAACTGAAGGACTTGGCAGTTGCAGAAAACCAAAGTTCTTCCTGGTTGGCTTGTCATACTTGGGCAGCTTTCATGTTTGCTATTGAAAATTAAATCTCAGATCACTGATCTCAATGTGAAATTTAAGAAGAACTTCCTAAACTGGGCAGTATTTTTCTGGTAAGTTCTCATCAGTTCCTGACTGCATTATCTTAGTGTTAACTTGATGTTGCCGATTAATTGCTGCATATAGAATGTTTATCGAGCACCATATATTGGTGTTTCAAAAGCATCTAGGTATCAAAATCTTCTCTTTCAAATTGTGGAAATTGTTCCTAAGTGTAAATGTGTACCTTTGTAGAACTAGATCAAATTCCAGCCAAGTTCTCTGTTTTTCCTTTTTCTCTCCTTTACAGTAAGGGCAAATACACATATTTCTTCCCCCCCACCAGTTTTTAGAGTATGAACTTTTATTTGAGATATTTCTGAAGTGCTTTATTTGCATAACAGATTGCTAGAATGCAGTATTGATTACAAGTCATGAATACCAACATTTACTGAATAGCTTGGAAAGCTAATTAAAACTTATAATTGACTTAATTCCTCTTTCTCTAGTTAATGTTTCTTTTCCCTGTCAAGTTGTGAAGTTGGCTTTTGTCTCCAGTTTTTAAAAATAACCTACCTTGTACAAAGCAAGAGAACATTGCAGCCTCTTTGTGAATTGTTCACAGGAAAAGTTAGGGGAGGTGGGCTGAAGCCTCCTGGGGCTGGTTTATATATACCCTCTCTGTAAGTCAGGTAAGTGTCATGAGAGTGTTTGCATATTTCATGGCTTCCTGAGATTTAGAGAGTGAAACTTTAGTTTTAAAATTGTAGAAAATAAGGAAAGAACAAAGAAGTTGATTTATTTACAAATTCTACCTCTGTGTGATGCAAGATTGTAAATTTGCTCATAAAATCTCTGTTGATCAAATTTCTACTGTGGCCAAGTAACATTCTCGCTAGTGGAAAGTTTATTTATTGCATTATTCTTTACTACCCTTTAGCAAATACATTGTAAGGTGCAGGAGTAGATGATAAGTATGATGATTCTGTCCCTGGTTTAAGAAGTCTTTGAGATTAATATTGTTTGAGGCTGAGACAGTGCACTAGAAAGTACATCTGTGTGCCTGTCCTGGGCTCAGATTTGTCCTGTGCCTCTGGAAAAGGCTGTTTAGCCTATGTAGTCCTTTCAGTCAGTGAGAAAAATCTTGACTGGGAAGTTCAGTGAAACTAAGCAGTAAAGCGTTTTGCACAGATCATTGTTGTCATTCCTAACTCATCCCAATGAACTTTTGATTGCAACCAAACGACAGTAATTAATACCCAGCAGTTGGCAAGGGTATTAAAAATAAGTGGGATTTCTGCAAATAGTTTTTACACAAGGAAAATTGTATTATTAAAAGACAAAAAAGGCAGTGTTTAATGCAGTGAACATGCTGTTTGGTGGACAAGGTGGTTTCGCAGCATGGTGCTCCCCCTTCTGAGAATGCAGCCGATAACAGGATAAAATTCACTTACTGCATTTTGTGCTGTTTTTTTGTGTTATAACTTACAAACCTCTCAAAAAATGTTGCACCAGCAACTGAGGGAAATTGCATAGTTCAAAGCTTAGGCTTATTAAAGGCGTGTATATTGCTGATGAGAATTTAAATGTATTCGTGACATCTTTGAGAAAGAGTTTTCATGCTGTCAGCTCTTTTTAAATACATTTGAAAGAGCAGCTCATGAAAGTGTTTGATATCTTAAGTTGACTTCTCAAAGTGTAAAAATGTGTATTATTTCTGTGTATGTACATATCTTGCATATTCTCAATACAACCAGTCTGTGATTTGATGACAAAGTTAATTTACTTAATGACATCAAGAAAAGAGTGTATGTACCTTGCATCCACTACCAGACTAGAGAGCATGCCAACTCTGTACACAAACGTTTGGATAGTTAATAGTACTGGTTGCAGCCTTCCAGCAGCGGTCTCCAGAGCTGGTTCTTCTGCACAGACGTGGCAAAGCTGGGGCTGGAAGGTGTGTTTGCTGCCTTTGTGAATGGATTTGAGCAGCGTTCTGGCTTATTCTCCAGATAGCCCGTAGAATGACAGCTTCTGGAGTTGCTGTGGTTTAAGCCTCTACAAACTCATGCAGTTGTTCTCTCACTCCCCCCTCTTTCTTCCTCCAAGCTCCCAGGGGGTGGGGAGGAGATTGCAACTCCCACAGGTTGAGATAACAACAGTTTAGTAACTAAGGTATAACACAAATCACTACTGCTACCACCAATAATAATAATGACAAGGCAAATACAAGGGAAGAATACAGTTGCTCACTGCTGATACCCAGCCTGATCAAGCAGTGCACCTCCACCCTTCCAGGTCTCTACTCTCCATTTTTACATCCTGGGCATGATGTGCTGTGGTATGGAATACTTCTTTGGTCAGTTTGGGTCAGGTGTCCTGTCTCTGCTTCCTGCTGGCTTCCCCTCCTCCCTGGCAGAGCATGAGGATCAGAAAGTCCTTGGTCAGACCACAACATTGCTAAGCAGTAACTGAAAACACTGGTGTCATCAGCGCTGTTCCCAAGCCCAAAATCAAAACCACAGCACTGCACCAGCTACCAAGAAGGAGAAAAATGACTGCTGCTGCTGAACCCATGACAGGAGTGTGCAGATTCCCTGTTGCAGGACTGTGAATGCTCTTGGTGTGTGATCAGTAATGAAAAAAAACCCTGTCAGCTTTCTTATAGAGTGTCCTAGCAACCGATGGATTATGAAGCAAGTATGTGCTCTCTGCTTATGAACAGAACTGGGTCTGGAAGAGTAATAATTAGAGAACTCATCAGAGCAGGGCTATGTACAAGTGATTTCCCAGCCCATGATACTGATGCACTTGGCACAGTGGCTTTTTCTCCAACCTTATATGTCTTTCTGCTTTGCAGTTTCTTTGTAAGGAGCAGATGGGAATTTAATTATCCTAATAATATTCCACACCATCTGAGAAATGTGTTATTTATTGTGTGTGCTCTGATATTAATAGTTGCACTTTATTCCCTAAACTGAATTGCAATTTTAGTATGCATTTAAAAAAAAATTCAAAAAATATATTGAAAAATGCTGCTGCTTATTGGTTTGTGAGTTACTTTTGCAGTATACATTGAGCTAACATTCTTTTAGTTCTCTGTATTATATCCTTACAACATTATTAAAATATGCTGGCCTTTATCTCTCACAGTAGGGTCGCAGTTGGTGAATGGGGCATCTAGTCATTACTGAGATACAAATGTGCCATTTTCCAAGCAGTGATTACCCAGAAATTGGTTTCAGAGCTTTAGGAGTAGTTTTATTCTTAGGGTTCTGCTAGTTCTCCTATCAACCCGATTTATGGTTTAGTTTCTCCTCTAGCAAAAGTGGAGAATCGCCAGCAAACGGAAATGGGAGAGAAGCTTGTGGGCAAATTTTATGACCTGCCTTCTCCCCAGGCAGAACACTTGACTCTTGTTATCTCTCCTTTCTATTTGTGCAGGTTTTCAGAGTTCAGCATTTCTAGGACATGTAAAATACGGATGTTATTCCTAATAGGTATGAATTTATAGATAAAAATTGTTTGAAAGGGAGGAAAATACCCACCCACCAACCCCTAGCAGCAACCCTGTATTGTAAACCAGATGCTATTTACGTTTGAATTTTATGTGTTTATGCATAACAGTGAGACTCTTGGCCTTGATTCTGAATGAAACACAAATTTCCTTCACTTTTTTGGCTAGGGAGAGCTGAGGATTGTTTTATTTTGCATTTATCTCCTTTAAAATTCAATATGAGTTAAGGCTTAGGAAACCCAGAAGTTTTACAAAAGACTACATAAAGTGTGTAACTACTGTTACTGATTTTGCTCACTAATGGAATAATGCTCTTTCTCTTCTTAGCTGGTTTCCTGAGCTTCTACAGGTCACATGCTATCATAATAATGCACAGTGACATTATTTGTCAAACTACACACCGTGAGTAGAACATCAGGCCCTAATGGCTCTTCGCCATTTATTTTACTGCTTTGTTCTTGTTTTTGTTTTTAAATATTATGAAATATTAATGTTGAAAAAGCAGTAAGTGTCAGAAACTGCTGCTCAGATGGAAATACTGTGTTGCTTTATCAGGAGGAGCTGACAGATAAAACATTAAATAGAATTTGTTTGCACTGATGTACAAAAATAAGAACCGGGAAAATATTTCCATCCTTTTTATCTCAGTTTGTGTCCCTTTGTGAAATGATGCTTGGTGGCTACCATTGCAGGAGGATAGAAGGGGCATCAAAGATGATGTGTGAGCCATTTAATTCTATTTATTTATTTATTTATTTATTTCTCATCAAATGTAAAATGGAATAATGTAGTCAGGAGTGCAACAGCAGGGAGGGCTGCTTATTTGAAAAGAGGCCTCAAAACATAAGACAAAGGTTTATTTTAGTTTATGTAAGAACAAAATGAAGTCAATTCCCATTTTAAATATTTCAGAAGTTTTTCCCCATCTTGGCAGTTAATAGTTTTCAAATTTGAAAACAATTTTCATTTGAATAGAGTATACTCATTTGAATAGAATATACTCATTTGAATAGAATATACTCATTTGAATAGAATATACTCATCTGAATATAATCAAATTGAAAATGCATCTTTTTTTTTCATGTGATGCCTTCTTTCTGCTACAAGGAGATGCTTTGTCCCTCAAGTTTCTTTGTCTTTTGATTTAAGTCCGATCAGACTGCTTTTACCTGAAGTTACAGCTCAGATCATTGATTACTCTCTCTGCAGATTGTTCTTTGCTATTTAACATGCATTTCCTATAGCATGAGGTTAGAGGAGATGCTAAAGGTGGCTGTGGTTTCGTTATGACTTAGAGGGGATCTGTTCTTCTAGCCTGCATGTTTTAATGTCAGCTTGGTAATATTTCTTTGTTACACGTTGAAAATTATTCTGCAGTCAGCATGTTGCTCTTGAATTTAGCTTTCCTTAGCTAAGACTAAATGGACTTAAAAGCTGAGGTAATTTTAAACTAGCTTGTGATATTATAAATGCAATCAAGATTTGCAATGGTTTAAGCAGTTGGACAATACCAAATGGTTGGGTTCTTTTAAATGACTGTTTCTAACTGATTTGCTGGGTTCTGGTAAGAACTTGCTATATTTGCATTCTTTTCTATCAAGTTTAATGTAGTCACAGCTCAAATAATTATTAAAGTTCTAAATTGTAATGAAACATCCAAACAGGATCTTGAAAGGGGGAAAAAAGTAACATCCTACTGACTTCTGCCTCTGCAGTTGTGTCTTTCATATGCTGACATTGCTCAATGCCTAAGAATTCATGGTGACACCTGGAGTTTGATGCAGATATTGATGTTATTGCAGCAGCTTCTAAGGTGTAATTAGGATGATAAATGGGATAATTCTGTGCTTAGATTTTTCTGCTACACACTGTGCCGTGAAGCTACAGCTTAGCTTGTAGCCCCCTGGGAGGTGAGAACATTGTTGTTGACTGAAAGCAGTGTGAAATGTTCAGTCCACGTTCAAATTTGAATAATGGTTTTAATAAAAGTAACTGGCTGCGGTAATCAAAATCCCTCTGTAATTATTTTGCTACTCCCCCAGTATGAATCTGTGTATGTTAGACACGCTTTTGCTTAACAAGTAACAGTCAAAAACCCATTTCCTTCAGCATAACAGTTATTAGAGAATGGTGGAAGCAGGAGCAATTGCAGTTGTGTTTTGAGTAGAAGCTTTAGCAGTAAAAGTAAAGCATAAGATACTAGGTGCACCTCTCTTTAAATTGTTGAGATCTGTTAGTACCTTACTGAGTACATGTTCTTTCATTTAAAAACTGAAAATTGGTGTTAATACTGTTAAGCTTTTAATGTCTTGGTGAACTTGATGATAAAATTTAAACCCCAGCTGTTGCTTGCTCCATGTCAAAGTGAAAAAGATTTATCTTCATTTGCATCCTGCCCTGAAATGATCCAGAAGTACTGTGTGCCCTGTACTATATCATCTGATACAGCAGTGGGGATTACTTGCAGTGCTCACTCAAGCAGAACTTGCAATTTCTGAAGGGATAGTTTAATGTCAGCAAAGAAGTTTATTGTGATTTAGAACAGGAAACTTCTGTATCAGAAATGCTCCTCAGTTTTATGCCAGTGGTTCAAGTACTGTCATTAAGCAATACCAGAATATTTGCGTTCCCTGTGTGGAAGATGTGCTAAGGTGTAAAGACAGGGTGGAAAGGTACTATAAGTAGTAGAAAAGAGAAGTGGAGTTTATATTTACTTGAGGAAGCTGTGTGGTGATGGGAGAATGGTTTTGTAATAGGAAGACATAGAATTTGCTTTTTACACTATGTGTTGTGCTTTCTAGTTAGCCCAGGTGACTGCACTTGAATTGGAATGGTTTAAGTGGAATAGTAAAGGTACAAGTTGTGCCAAAGCAAAGGTCTATTGCCTGTGCATGGTTTCTATGTTTTTATGGATGTCTTCGTGGTTATATTCATTGGTACTTTTGTCCAGAGGCACTTGGAGGATTTATCTTTAAATTGTATGAGGTTTTGAGAGTTCCTTGGATGGGACGGCAAGGAGAGGTTATGGGGAATGGAGACTGTTAGCACGGAAGTGGCCTCCAGATGTTCCAGCTTATGTCAGAAGGCAGCTGTCTCTAACCCATCATCCTTGCTACACAAATACCTACAGTACAAAGTACAAATGAGCTTGGGCTTTAAGGTTTCACAAAAGTTGGACAGAAACAGATCATAGGGCAAAGGCTGTGATTAGTGTGATGCTGCACCCTAAGCTTATGGTGTGTGTGTATGAGTAAAATAGTACTGCTGTCTATTTTAAGTTTTTCTAGTTGGTCTAGTCATAGCAGTCTGATTTTGGTGAGTGAATATGACACAGAGAAGCTAGTGAAAGGTGTTTAGGGCTTGGTTCTTGCCCTAGGAAACAAGGCTGACCTAACTGATGTAGCTTTCTGTTCTCTGGGCACTGTGGTCTGCTTCTATTTGCTTGCCTCTTGCCCCATCCTGCAGACATAAGGTCTGACATGACTGCTCTAAGACATGTGACTGAATCTGGATAAGTAAATAAAATACCCTCAAAGAACTCTTGAAGTGCTCCGTGTTGTGATTGACATGGTGGCATCTGATTGACTTTCTCTTGTAGCGTTTCCCTTTGCTCAGCCCAGTTCTGAAATGTGTTTTCTTTCAAGAGTTTTAGCCTCCCAGGGATTTTCTCTGAATCTTCTACTTCTCTGAAGTGTTCTTGGGGCTCAGACCTTCTGGATGTGCTGATCCTTAGTTCAAGAAACAGTAAATCACTGCGTTGTTTTTCATGCCATTATTTATGCTATTGGCTGGGCTATGTGCAACACCTAATACAGCTGGGTCCGTATCCTTCCAAAAGATGTTTTTCTGGCAGTTGCATTAAACAATTTCACCTAATACTTGTTTTCTGCAGCTGTGAAACAGTATTGCCAAATAGTGTTGATGCACTTGCGCTGTGAATGGAATTATGCCGTTGTCTTCAAAAGCAGAATTAAGGAGATCAAGTCCATGAAATGAACAGTGAAGTTAAGTAGCAGGGAATATTTGCTCCAAGAAAATGCAAATCCTGCTAACTGTGTAAAGATCATGGTGTTAGCAAGGGACCAGTCTTCTAGTGAATTCAAAAATCATGCACTAAGAGGAAATGAGTCATTACAGCTTCAAAATTTTGGTGTGGATTCTGAAAGCAGGAGCAGGGATGCAGCTGCTGCTGTTGTATATGGATCCACAGCCAAAATAAAATGCATGATTGCCATTTAAACATCTGGAAGACTGAGTAAAGCTCTTAACTGCATTGTTGACTGAGGTTTTTCTGTTAATCCTAGTTTATTAATCCAAACTTTTTTTTTTTCCCTTTGTGTTGAAGAATTTATTTCTTATTATTGTAAAAAGTAACATTAACATATTTTGGGGAAGTAGAGGAATCAGAATTTCATTCTGGTATTGAAACAGGGTCTGAGGACTTCCAATTTGCTACTGAAAAAACATATGCACTTTAACTTGTAAGTCATAACTTCAGCAGTTTTCTGTAGGAATACTAAGGACACTGGGATGCTTTGCAGACTTCTAGTCTTCTATAATGTTAAACTTTATTTAGTATTATGGGACTTGTCAGAAACTTAGCTAACAACTGCAGCTTTATGTGATGTCCTTTGTAGACATAAAGTTCATGAAGGCTTAAACTCCAGTTTGGTTATTTCAGGGTTTATCCTGTCTCATCTTCTGCTTTTTCTCATTCATGAGCTGCCATGAACTTCTGTTCCACTTGGTCAGGTAGTTACTTGCAAGGGTGAACATCATTCTTCTAAAAACCTTAGTAAAACTAAGTAGAAGGGTAACCACAGAAGACTTAAAATTTAATCACTAGCAAGTAAAGTGTTCATGAAATTAAATTGTTTCTAATCATGTAAAATAATGGGGGCCATTCATGGTCAGTGGAGGTACAAAAGAAAACCCCAGGAAGTACAAAGAAGCAATTAACTTTAATGGCTAAGTGATTTCTTTCAATTTTGATGTAGCTATTCCTGTATTATTTCTGCTTTATGAATAGAACATCAGAACGTTTCTGAGGATTAATAATAGTACGTGGTACGTCTAAACAATCCCTTGCTTTGAGTCCTTTTGACCTCGTAGGCAGTTTATTGATCTGGAATGACTTTGCTATAACATGATCAAAAGGAATAGAAAGAACCTAAGAATACAAGTAATTGAAAACTCTCCAAGGTATTTGTTATGTTGCTGAACAGAGCAGTCCTTTCTTCTGGAAATGTCCAGGTAGGGTTTCTTTCCCAGTGAAGACTGGTTGTCTTGTCTTTTCAAATCAATCTAAAGATTTAGAAGGTTTTGTACAAGAAGTTGATTTTAATTTCATGTTGGATTATTGGGATGGAGGGCAAATGGAAGTAGTTTTGTAGTTCTGTTACATTTCTCTGTCTACTTTAAAATATCATTTAAATACCAGTCTACTTCTATAGCGTATTCCTGTACATGTGTATGCACCGTCAACACTTCTATTTTGAAACAAATTGATGGAAATATGGTTGCAGTCTGCTTGAGTGGCTTGTACCAACTTGTGGACCATCTTTCCTGTCTCATGTTGCTGCCAGTCATTTTCCATCACATGCTATGCTCTTGCAGCTACTTATGACAAGTGGAACGAGGAAGATGTACTCTATCCAGTCCCGTGTTATGTCATGGTGTCAGGATAAATCTTGCAACTTTCAGGGAGGCTTTAAGGCCTAAAGGCCTTGTCTTCATGATTCATGCTTTGCTGGGTGCTAGGACAGTTACTTGCTTTGCCCATGAAATCCACGATTGTGGAGTGAGCAGCTCTGCCCAGATGAAAACACCTCTGTTGTATTTAGTGTTGCTTTCTTGCTTTTACATGAATGGCTTTTACTGCAGATCCTGACTCTGGGTATTGACTGGCTTTCCAGCTGAGCCTTTTGTCAGTGTAAACTGCATATAACATGCCGTCCTAGGCAGCATATTTGGTAGCAGGAACTCATTTAACCAGCTTTAGCTATCTAGAAATTGTCTGTGTGCTATTACCCTAATGGATATAGAGAGGAAGGCTCATAGGGAAGATGGAACAAATTGTTGGTTTTGACAGCTAAAGTAAGTGGAGTTGCTTTCTGGCTCAACTTCAGGTGATGAAATAGTCAGCTTGAAAAATGTTGAACTTGCCCAGGATGCTACTGCTGCAGACACAACCGGATAGGATTTTGGTAGTTAATTATTCAAGTTGATTTCCTCTGAAAGGGAAGAACTTGGTGCACATGGGCTGCTTGTTTATAATTTACAAACGAGGGCAAACAGATTGGAGTGCTGTAGCTAAAAGATTGCATGACAGACTGCAGGGATTGGGATGTGGAAACATAATCATAAAATGTTGATAAATGTTTTCTTTAAACAAGAACAGTTGATCTCATTTCATAATGGTCTTGGTTACGTGGCACGAGAAGGTAACTTCTTAACAAGTATATCTTTACCCCAGTAATGACCTGTGGGAAAGGAAGTTGTGGGAAGTGTGGACAGCTGTGTGAAGGAGTGGCTGGCAGAGAAAGGTCACAGCCAAATAAACCTGAATCTCACCCCTTAACAGTGGGACTAGGCCATAAATAAAGCCACAGGAATGTG
>JASSUY010021745.1:0-12315 GCA_032466535.1 Forpus xanthops | reverse complement strand
AATTCTTTAGTGTAATGGTGGTGAGGCACTGGAATGGGTTGCCCAGGGAAGTTGTGAATGCTCCATCGCTGGCGGTGTTCAGGGCTGGGTTGGACATAGCCTTGGGTGACATGGTTTAGTGTGAGGTGTCCCTGCCCAGAGCAGGAGGGTTGGAACTAAATGATCTTGAGGTCCTTTCCAACCCTATTTTATGATTCTATTTTTGAGGCTAATAAGCCTTTTGTAATTGCCATTTTTCAGTTGAAGGGCTTCCTTGTCTCCACACTGTGATAACTGGCTGTATCACCTGCATCACACAGCCTCTCATTTTTATAATTTTTCACCTACTTTTTGAAACAGAAGAAAAGCAGGGCCACAGAGAAGCAACATGTTCAAGCATGTGTGTGTGATATGGCGCCTTAAAAGATCATATTCTACCAAATGGCATGTGTTAACAATCTCTGTTGTCTTTTTTCTTCCTATTGCCTACCCTTCTTTCTCTTAGTTTCACTTTCAGAGGAACGAGATTGTGGCTAGCATTAGACAGTTTCTTTCCAGCTGTGGATTTGTGTGCTGTGGATCTCATGATTTGTGAAGTAGGCAGGTTTTTAGAACTCAGAATAGATTTATGATTTCTTTCTTTCTCAGCAGACTTTTCAAAGTTTTTCCTCAATGCCAACT
The DNA here is from genome assembly GCA_032466535.1 of Forpus xanthops. NCBI lineage: Eukaryota > Metazoa > Chordata > Aves > Psittaciformes > Psittacidae > Forpus > Forpus xanthops. The sequence goes on along the minus strand of JASSUY010021745.1, from coordinate 11,655 downwards.
TTCTCAAAAAACTCTATTTCTGGTAATAGAAGCCAACCGTAAGTGTTGGTAAAATAAGGTATCTTTTGCTACTAGAATAGTTTGATGCAGCCAGATCTGGGCTATTCATCCACATCTAGCAAATTTGTGTCTCTGTGTGCGTTCTAGTGAGCTAGAGGCGCACAGAGAGACAGAGACACATGGCTATGAGCATGGTCCTTATTGATTTCCAAAAGCTATTATCAACCTGAATCCAGACACAAGTTGTTTGTTTGGTGTTCATATTTTTTTTTGTTCTGGTTTTGTTCCTCTGTACTTGATCATTTCATGGTAGAGTGCCTCCCATAATAACTCCATATTTTGCTTCCATAATATTTCATTAAAAAGCAAAATAAATTACGGATTTTGTGGCCTGTTATATTGTATCCTGCTCTCACAGCAGTACTATTTGGTGGATGTATGATTAGGTCATAATAGAGCAGAACAAAGCTCACTGAAATTTCTTGTGATAGTGCAAAGGCAGCAAAAATATGTCTTTTGAAGCAGAAGCACTCTTTTGCTACAATACATTAAGACATCTTCTGTCAAAGCTAATTAGAATAAAATAGATCAACTATTTATGAAATGAACAGTTGTTCATCTATACTATCAATAGCCACTGAACAAAATTATTACATCTATATCAATCATTTAATTCTATATAATAGAAACAAATAATTACTACTCAACACTGTCAGAAAAGTAGAGCTTTTAAAAGACACCAGTTCTTCCTTGACATTCATTCATGATAAATGAGCTTCATTTCAGCATTTGTTGAGCACAGGAGACCTTTATCCTGTGACATTGTTTTATTCAACTGTCATTATTTCTTAATTGTCTCTATCATTACTAGTCTGGACCTTGGTATAAGTTACTGTCCAAATTCAGCTTTGACTTAAGTGGGAACAATGCGATTTACTCACAACAGAAATTATGCCCATTTGTGTCAGGACTGAACTTAATTCTCAACCAGTGACTCATGATTCGCTTTCCTTATCCACAACAGATGCTAGAAAATTAACTCAGAAAACTAATTTTTGCAATGGGAAGATTCTGTTCAGTATACACCTGTGGATCAGTCTCACCCTGCTCCCTCCTCTCCTTGCCTCCTGTCCCTATTCTGCTGGGGAAAAAAAGAGAGTTGCCCTAACAGGGTGTCTGACATGTCCTACAAGCCCGGTTTGCTATTTTCACAGTGCAATGTGTTCTCTGAAGGTCTGATGGCGGCAGCAGGAATGCAGTATTCCTTGGCCATCCTCAACCAAAGCAGTTCCCTCAGGTAACTGAAAATTAATCAGATACTTCCTGCTGTGCTCAAGTCTTTTGTACTTTAACAACTGCTGCATATTACTTCAGCTAAACCATGGGACCACAGTAATGTGCCTTATCATAAAGTGGCAAATCATGTGCCCATTCTGAGAAAGCCTATTTCCCATCTAGGTAAATAAATTTTGTTGGGCTTAGAGGGATGTTTTCTATCCTCTAATAATTTATCATTTTTTTTTTTTTTCAGTGAGAGGAGCTAATATCTGGTAATTCTAATTGACACAACTTCAATTTTGCATAATCAGGTATTTCAGGGATTTCTTCCTAGCTCTTAACCACTGCTCTCTCTTTAGTTTGCAGTCAGGGGAATAAGACAGAAACAATGCTCAAAGACAATGTGTTAGTGCCATGCAGAGACTTGTTTACAAGTCTTACAGTAGCAAGCAAAGTGCAGCTGCCTTTGGTAGGGATGGGGGCTAGCATGTGCATGACTTCCTAGGATGGATGGAAAGGGAGCACTTAGGTCCATGGCATCCACCTTCTTCCAACACTTACTGACAAAATGGGGATGTTTGTTGCACTGGAAGAAATGTGCTGCATCTCTTTGAAGGGTTGTCTTTTCTCATTCATTTGGCCTGACAGGAGTCAGATTTCCTGGTGGATCTTCCTTATAAAACAGTTATGGTTTTTGCAAATGCCAGGAATGTAGATTCCCTCTACCCCATCCTAAACTCTGGTTACCCATCTTGAATTAATTATCACATCACAAAGTACAACATCTACTAATTTCTTGATCTAGTGTGTGCGGTGAGGAAACTGACAGCAGCAGAACCTGTATAGAGGTCACAGCTGTTAATAATTCTGAAGGCTGTATCACAACTATTCTTGTTTTCTTATGCTTATGGAAAGAAAAGATTTTTTAAGCTTGTTTGAATATGCTGTCACTACTGCCCATCACACTGGTAGGAGTCCTGTGTTGTATACACAGATGTCAGGATGGATTAGGATATAAAAGAGAATATCCATAGTAATAACTCAAGCATGTAAATGAACAGGTTTCAGAAGTGTCTGAATCATGAATATTCTTAACAAGATTTCATATCAGAATTTGTAGCTTGTCATTCAATCAATATATATTCAATATATATCTGAATAAATAAATTCTGATGAGGCTCAAAATTAAGGGATGTGATCAGAGCCAAACGTTCTTGTTGGTGCATCCAAGTCTCTAAAGTATGTGGTTCACTAACTTTCACAGGCAGCTTCTTGTGATATCTGGTCTCTGTATCCTTATAGGAAGGTGTCATAACATGTATTCCATTCACAAAATACCTGAAAAGGAACATGACAGAGTTGTAAAGGATTCTTTCCCATTTCAAAGTCCCTTAAGAAAATCTGTACCTGCAAAATGGTACTCCTATATTTTTTATCTCTTAAAAATATGAGCTGCTTCCAAGATGGCTTACAACACACACTCAAAGCCAATAAATGTAATGATAAACTAATATAATGATGATTTGCATCTGTCATATATTAACTGACTGAGAGCAAACCTCTGGAGTGCTTGAATTACAGCATCCTCCCATTCACTAAAATTCAGAAATTAAGCCACAGTTTTAGGGTCTAATCTCTGCCAAACAACTGTGAACACTGGCTGTTTATTGTTCCTTTCTTAACAGTGAATGATGCCCTTAGGGTGTAAACTGAGAAGGTGAACTTTAAAAATGTGTTTTTTAAAGCAAAATGAGAAAAAAATCAAGCACAAGCTTTTCTGTAAACTTAAAAGCTTTTATACAAATTCTGAGTCTGGCACTGTAGACATCAATTTCATCACTAAAGATAAAAATATGGCCAAATACTTCTCCATATCTAGTCATCATTTGATTTAATGGAAAGAAGCCCACAAAGAATCCACTTGTAGGCCTAGTTGTGAGTCATAAGTTTGTTGTAGCAACTAAATTATTAACTGTTGATATTGAATTTGCACACTGCCCATCTTCACCAGAAAACAGGATGCTCTCCTTTCTAAGCTGCTGGAGTGATCCAGTGTAAGAGAAAGCATACTTTGACAGATCTATAATACAGGATCAGGGTTTAGTCTTTTACAAAACATAACTGAGATCACACACTTTCTAAAGCTGCCTGGCATGACTGACCATGTGATGAACAGTTGATTTATGCAGGTCTCACGAGACTAACAGTATTAGATTCCTGCATATGCATAGGCCCATGTGAACGGCACTCATTAAATTTGACAGGTCTGAGATGTGTAAAGAGTCCACTATTTATATAATGGCTTTGCAATTACAGCCCTTGCTCACTAAGGGGAACTACCTTCTTTAGGAGTCTGTTCTTTCCCCTGAAACCACATATTCTAGGTGTTGCATGGCAGTATTTTAGAGCAATTAGGAAGAACTAGAAATTTTTCAGTCTTCTAAGCTGCCTGACTGACAGCAGTGTTCGTACTGAAGATGAGACTGACCTACCCCCATGTATCCAGCTGGTATTACTGTGCAATTATGTGAATTTACTTATAATGATATAGGTATGCCCTCTAAGAAGTAAATCTGTTCAAAGAATGAACTGGAATAGGCTGGGCTGGAACAGCCTTAATAGAAGAATTAAATAAATGTGTCTATATACTTGCAAATGCGCTTGTATATATGTTATACACATTGTATATAAGGAACAAACCTGAGCAGTCATTATCTTTGTAGCATTTTTTCCACACCATAAATAAGACAACATGATAGAATTTCTAAATAGTGAGGTAATTTGAGCTCATTAGAGAGGGCAGTAAGACTGGGACCTACTGAACTGATCATTTTGTATGGTTATATTTTGTAGAAGTGATAGTGAAACTCATGAACTGAAAATTATTTTCATGGAGAAATCAGCATGCAGACAAAATGGAGACAAACATTTAAGGGATCTACTATAAACAGAAAAAAATGCACAATATTTATATCATATTTGATGCGCAAAACTAATGAAAATAAAGTACAAAATAGAAGAAAGACTAGCTTGAATGAGTTATAGTCAGGCAGCTACTAAAGTGGTGACGGTTATCAACCAGAAGGGGTTCCTCAGGGGATCTAAAAAAAATCTTTGAAAAGACTAAATCAAAGAAAAGGTAGGTAAACTGGGAAAATAAATGATGAATATGCATTCTCTGATTAGTTCAAAACAACAAAATAAGCAGCAAACTTTTCTTAAAAGGTAATTGTATGACATAAGCTAAAATAGGAAAGCAGGCTAGAACTGTAGAACAGGAGGCTGAGGTTGATGCCAATATACTAGGGGACAGTGCATTGAGTAGAGAGAAATTACTGAAGTTGTCAATAAAGTTCAGAGATACTTGGTCTGGGTTCAAGAGTTGGTGACACACCATACATATTTATTAATGTTTGATGGAGAGAGTTTTGGGTTACATTCTTTTGGCAGTGGATCTCTAGCTCATTCATTTTCGTTGGCAGTCCCAGATAGCTTTCACTTTTATTCACACTTACCAAATGTTACGGTGAGGAAGCATCATAATTTGCTTGTTTTATCAATCATATCAACCAAAAATCTGTATGTCCTTTGGCTGGGAGCAATGTTAAACCATATTAGAGATGAGTTGGTTCCTTTGAAACAGAGACAGGGAATGAATGTCTATGCTATCCAAATAAAACAGTGTGTATGCCTACAGGTTTTGAGCTATTTTCCAATAAAATATTGATGGAAATGCTATATACAATGATGCATGCAACACTTGAAAAATAGATTAATGCATCACTTTGAAGTATGAATTTTGTTTAATCTCAACTGAGTAGAAACATGATGGTTCATAGTTCCTGGGAATCTTACTGAACAGTAAGAATTCAATAATCATTCAAGATGAATATCTCATTTTAACTGTTGTAGAGAGAGGTATATGCATAGTTTTATATATGTACATGTAACATACAGATATGGATCAGTAACTCGTTTCTCATTGTCAAAGTTTCAACAACCTGCTGCTTTTGCTTTCTCTAATTTTTTATTGTCCTATAGTAGCAGAACAGTCCTAAGTTTGTCTGTGTAACTGATGAATATTATACAATACCTACTTAAGACTGATCCAAAGCCACTTGAGCTTTGGATTAAGCTCTCAGGATATGTCTGTTATTAAAAAAATGCACTGGATTTCTGCTGATATATAATCCTAGATAATTATTATTAATTATAATTAATTATGTTATTAATAATAATAAACCCAAAAGATAAAAAAAAACCAAACAAACAAAAAAGAAAACAAACCAGAAATTCAGAAGCAGAAGTAACAAAACCAAATTTTTAATACATAAATGTACACGTACACATATTACAGTTATCTTTGAAATAGTAAATTTGATTTAAAGCTTTTCATACACAAATACATCTATCTTTTTACAATGTGCAGCTGTCTAATGTGTTTTGTAAGCATTATATATTTGGGTGCTAGACAATTAATCACTTCATCTTACTTTTCAGTAGAGGGCACTCAGAACAAATCATAGATGAAAATAATGTATAAAAGACACTAAACAAAATGCAAGATATTAATTAAAATCACTCCAGTGTCTTGCACAAGGCTACTATTTATTTACATGCTTTATATGATAAGCAACTCTATGAAAAGATAACACTTCAAAACTTGAGCTTCCTCAATTCTTACGTATTTCACAGCATGATGTAAGCAAGCTATTAAACTTTGAGGAAAAGCACTTTGCTCATTTTTATGGATTAACTAGCCAGGGTCTAATAAAAAATTTAACAACTTTTTAATGAACTAAGCCTGTCCTCTCTTTCCAGACATAATGAATTGTGTGTGTAGGTCTCGGCAATAGATGTTATTTTTTTTTTTTTTTGGTAAAGATAATTTAAAACATGTAAAGTAAAAAATATTCAGGCTTTTTTTTTCAGAAAAAAATGAACTGTATATAAAAAGAGTAGGGTCCTGATTCCTCACTGATTTTGTCTGGCTTTTATAGCAGTATGACTAATGAATGCAGCTATCACACTATTATAAAAAGAGTAATGCAGTGTGGATCTGGATAAGCAATTTGGTTATATTGCATTTCATAGAGAAATACTGCAGATTCAAATGAGCTTTTATAAAAATGTTAATATTTTAAATAACATTCAAGACTCAACCTTTGTTACTTAAGAGGCATTTCCAAGGGGATGTGAAACAACAAGCTTAAGGAATGAAAACTTTTGATGCCTTTCATATAATTGCTATACAAGATCTCCACTTGTTCTATAAATAGAAAAAGAAGAAGCTGTGTTCCTTTATTTTGTGGTTTTTTTTTTTTTTTAATTTCATTTTATCCTACAAATATCTGAAAAAAGATGTATATGTAGTTGATAAAATGAAAGCTTTGTGAATTAATATTTACTAACCCAATCCCACAACCATTATACATACAAAAGTGTTCCATGACCATATAATTTAGTTAGGTTTTGTTCAGGAAGGGTTTTCATTCTTACATGGAGATTAAAATATATCAGCTATTATGTCTATTATTATGTCTGCATTAAATCTAGACAATGGGGTATGTGTGTGTCTCTGTTATACAGAGAAAGGAACATCACTCATAGGCTTTTAATTATTTCTTCAAATGATAATTTTATACCTTTTAATACATTTTTTTATCCTTCTGGAATGTTAGAACTGTTACTGTTCCTCTACAGAAGAGGTACATCATGCCAGTAAATTTTTATAGAGTCATAGACTCACAGAATAATTTAGAGACTCCTCCCAGTAGACCAGGTTGCCCAAGGCTCTGTTCAAACTGGCTTTGAACACTGTCAGGGGTGGAGCAGCCGCAGGTTCTCTGAGTAACCTGTGCCAGTGTCTCACCACCCTCATAGTAAACAATTTATTCCTCCAGAGCTGACCTGAACTTCCCTTGCTTAAGTTGAAATCCGTTACCCCTTGTCCTTTCACTAAATCCCCTATAAGGGGTCGCTCTCCAGCATCCTTGTAGTCTCCCTTCAGATACTGGAAGGCTGCTATGAGGTTTCCACGCAGCTTTCTCTTCTCCAGGCTTCAGCCCCAACTTTCTTAGCCTGTTAGATGCTCCAACCCTCTTATTATCTTCATGACCCTCCTCTGGGCTTGTTTCAACAGCTCCATGTTCTTCTTACGTTAAAGGCACCAGAACAGTGAACAATACCCCAAGTGAGGTCTCATGAGAGCAGAATAGGGGGGCAGGATCACCTCATTTAACATGATGGTCACTCTTCTTTTGATGCAGCCCAGGATACGGCTGGTTTCTGGCTGAAGCCGACTCATGTTCAGTTTCTTGTTGACCAGCACTCCCAAGTCCTTCTCTGCAGGGCTGCTCTGAATCATTTCTCTGCTCAACTTTTAGCTGTGTTTCTTCTACTTTTTCCAAAGCACGATTGAAGCTGTGTTTCTTCTACTTTTTCCAAAGCATGATTGAAATTTGATGTGATGGAGGAGAAGGAAATTCCATTTGAATGTTAATTCTTTACTGTGCTTAACTCTTGAAAAATGGCCATGCTGAAGTGAATTGTTTGCGCACTATTTTCAAGACTGTAACTTTAGCTATAGATACTATGTATTTCTTTTGCATAATGCTCCTCACTAATACTGTACCAACCTGCTATGCTAGTGATAAGTTTCTATTAAACTAGCACTGGTAATCGTACAGAACCAGACACCACTTTCTTGAGACTAACCACTAGGTATTAGTAGGAAAATTGCAAGCTCATTTTATTTCTGAGCTAAAGAACCTGTAGCTACTTTCAAAGGTGAAAAGCTAGAAAGCTAATTTGCCATACTGCTAACTCTCAAGGTTTAGCCAGTCCTGCATTGCTGTGTGACATAACTCAAAGATTTTGTTTGTTGAAATGTATAACCCTGGTGATTTAGATATCAACTTTAAAGATCTTCCTAGAAGACCATTTATTATATTATCTCTCCCTATGTCAGAAAAGTACACACTGTGAAATTAAAGTAATGCACCATTTCTCAGAAAAGGAAGCTAGTCCGTGCTCTAGCTTTATTGGGGGGAAAAAAATCTTTATCACGAAGTCATTTGAATGAGTTTTATAGATGTATGTGTGAGGTTTGAACAAGACTGTGATCTGAAAAAAAAGGAAAATGTACATGCTTAGGCTCCTTGAAATATATATATGTATGTAGTATTTATGCATATGTGCTCTTATTTTATATTCCCACAATGATACTTAGGACTACTTCAGAAATTTAAATACAAAATAGAAACATTACGTATTTGTGGTTCTATTTTATTCATAAATACTTTACAATATAAATTCTAACAAGCAATGCTCACATAAAGTACACGTAGAGCACTACAGATTTTGTTTCAGATCAGGTGTACAGTCCCAGTCGTCCCTTTTCTCTGTGCTTTACTTTGTTTCTTGGGGTGGTCTTGGAGCTGTGAATTGGATTTCTTTCCAAAGAAATGAACCTGGAAGAAGAGGTCCAGGAGTGTGCTTAACATGCTCAGCCACTAACGAGTACTCATTATTCATTCATTCATCAGGGGGCCAGCTTAAACTTCCTGAAACATGTGATATTGGTCCTTGGTTCTCAGAACCAATCTTTTCATTCTGTGGGGCTCTCCTACTGTGCTATACTACTTGTTATCCAGGCAGTGCCAAACAACCCCAAATATATATGCCTCAAATGTCTTAAAAATTCTCATTAGTATTTCTTGGTCTGTAAACTATACAGAGGCAGTTCATCATAAACATTGAAAGCTGAAATTTGAGCTGTGTTCTTTTATTTAAAATGTGTATTTGGATCATATGATAAGCTTTCATATCCTGATGAACTGAGGATGGGAATGGAATATTTAGGTTTTGAATTCACAGTTTGATTTCCAGAATAATTTTCCAATGGTCGCTTAAAGTTCAATATTTTATATATTTCTGCCAAGAAGCAAGTTTGCTGTAAAAGTCAAACACAAAAAGGTTCGTGATTATAAGCACTTTGAGAACAAAATAATCTTCTTAGAAATGGTTTCACATTCTTTGCCCAGGACTAATTTTGTATGCATGCTTTTTCAGCAACAGAAAACATAGGGTTTGACTGTTTTAATAAACATTTATAGTGTTAAAATATTAATAACCACAGGAAAAGTGATTAGTTTTATTTGAAAAATAAAACATTAATGATGGCTGGAGGAATCTTTGTCTTTTTGCATAATGGCATACACTGTAGCCCCACAAAAAACCAAAAGATTACTTTCATCTACTTTGTTCTAACACATCATATTTTACATTGTTGAAAATACTATTTTTTTTTCAGAATGTCTGTTCCCTTTTAACTTACATGTCATTGCTCTCATCCAAATATAGATGTAAACTGTCTTATGTGGTTTTTCGATTAAGATAACATAATGTAATGGCTAAGAACCTAGCAGGGAGTTGATTCTCTCTTATGACTGAGAGACATAACAAAGAATACTTTTTGTCAAAGCCTTTTCAGTAGAGTATATAAGTTTATGTTCATCATGTCTGTTTGTTGGAAAGAGTCAGGAAAACACAGGTGTGCAGCTGTTCTGTGACCTTCATACTCAGCCACACAATGCTCTCAGCGTGGACAGTAGTGAGATCATGAGAAACTGCACAGCCCTACGAGTAAAAAATTAGAGATCTGGCATAAAGTCAGCTGTTTTCCTAAAGGTATAAAAGCAAGACTCTCTTGTAGCTGAATCAGAAGCCTTTCCTATAGATGGATGCGCCACATAGGATTTTTCTCAATTAACTGAGACTCCTGGAATCAGCTGCAATGGGGCTTTGTAGCTTCAAGTGTGGGCCTGGATGATGATTTGATGGTAACTGGTGATGTCTTTCTTATTCTCTGTTCACTCTTATGCAATAATGATTTGATGCATTGCTAATTTTCCTCTATACTTCGTATATATATATGTATATGATTCAAACATAAGGAAGAACTCATTTACTGTAAAAATAGTAAGGCACTGGAACAAGTTACCAAAAGAAGTGGCAAATGCTTCATTCCTGGCAGTGTTCCATGCCAGGTTGAACAGAACATTGGGCAACATGGTCTAGTGTGAGGCACCCCTGCTCATGGCAGGGGGATTGGAGTTAAATGATCTTAAGGACCTTTCCAACACTATTCCACAACAACCATTCTATGATTTGCTTTGTTGTACTTATTTACTATATAGAGAGAAATATATACCCAATCACAATAATGTGCTAGTTTGCTTTAGTGTGACTGTGCATGGTGCCACTGATGCTGCTAGTGATTGCTTCAATGGTTGAGGCACCTTAACCTCTATAAGCTGATGGAATCAGCAGCCAGGTTTGTACTTTAGCAATATATTCTGCCACCACATTTGCCCCCCACATTAAAGCATTAACATGCCACCAAAGAAGTCTTTGGCTTTTTGGATTTTGTCTTCCTGAATTTTATGTAATTCAGCAGAGAGAGCAGTAATTCTCCCCAGAACAGGAAAATTTGGATCAACATTAGAAATAGCTTCCTGAATCTTTGCAGATAAGGATTTCCAATCTTCCTGAGGATCGTAATAGTCACCAAGGTTGTCAGGAGGAATTGTTTGAGAAGCATCCAATTGCTTTGCAGCGATAGAAATCTGATTTAGGGCAATCGTAGTTCCCAAAACCCCCTTTATGAAACCTAAATAATGCTCCCCCACAACACATGAATGTTTCTTGAGTCATTATAAACTCTGCATGTTATACAGCTATATATGGTAATTTTGCAGTGTACCCTGCCTGTCAGTGGAACACGTACTTGCTTATATAAATTAATAGAATGTGGAATTAGCTAGCTGTTTGCCCCCATAAAAAGTTTCCAAATATGCACAAGCATTGGTGGAGATTACAACAGAATGGGATTTTAGGCCTCATAAATAATTATAATAGTTGCAAGCAACATTCAGTATACAGATAAATTTTAATTTCATTTCAATTCTTAAACAAAATCTGTTGACAAAAGAGGAAAGACTTAATCCTGCAGTTTTTTTCTACATGATGTTTTGTTGCTGGGTCTCTGCTTAGGTACAGTAGCTCACCAGTGCAAAGCCATTTGCAGAACTGATCTTTGCAATACCATTTTTAAAAAAGTGATCTTTTTACCCAATCCATATTCAAGTGATTTAGAGGTTGAAAGGCTTGGTCTATCCATGTTAAGCATAAAGCAGAACATTATCAAGCTATATCACAGTATCACAGCATTGTCTGGGTTGGAAGAGACTTTAGAGATAATCTAGTCCCAACCCTCCCAAGCCATGGGCAGAGACATCTTAGAATCATAGAATCATAGAATAGTTAGGGTTGGAAAGGACCTCAAGATCATCTAGTTCCAACCCTCCTGCTCTG